>OZ014414.1:0-257153 GCA_963965975.1 Xestospongia bergquistia | reverse complement strand
TGTGAAGCTTCTGGAATATCTATAAAAGCAACAGGATTTGTTTGAATGAGTCGATTTAATTCTTTAGTTACTGCCTCAATAGTTTTAAATCTAAAATAAAATAATATTTTATAAGACATAAGTTGAATGGTCACATCATATGATGACAGAATTATATACCTCAGGTAAACATTAAAGGCAAGATGAGGTGAAGCTTGAAAGGCCATTGTCATTGTGTTCAACCAATTTCTTTCACTTTGTGTTGGATTAATCCATCCTTGTAAACTGTCCTCATCTAGAGAGGACAGTATAAACTATTACAGCTGACCTTTGACCTTTTACCTGGTACAACTAGTTCAGGAATGCCACTAGGATTTTGCCAAGCACTCAATCTCTCTACTTCATGACGCTATAAAATATACATCACAATTAATAAAGTAAAAAAACAGGTTTTACTAACTAGTAAAGCAAGTATAAGATTACGTCTTTTCAATAAAACTTTGCTCTTGACATTAGATGGACTACGTCGACTTGTGGGCGTGGTTGGAGCTAAGTAGACGGAGCATTATAAGATAGTCTTATTAAACAATACTAACCAATCAGTGATTGACTTCGACTGCCACTTCTACTGGATAATGTATTTAACCAACTAACCTGACAGAGAAAGAGATGTACTTCATGTAATGTACTTGTTTCAATCTTACTTGGCTCGATGGAGCATCTGTTGCAAGTGCTTGCCAGAAACTACTGTTACGTGGTATGGTAGAGGGTGCAACATCAGAAGAGGCTGTGAAAGTCTCATGATAATCATGTGATGATCACGTGATGCTTACTTGCAGGTGCAAATAGACTTGTAACAACTGTGTTTTTAATCTCTTTGATTGCCTGCCAGAAACTGAGGAGAGAAAACAAGAGAAAGAGAAGAGAGAGAGAGAGAGAGAGAGAGAGAGAGAGAGAGAGAGAGAGAGAGAGAGAGAGAGAGAGAGAGAGAGAGAGAGAGAGAGAGAGAGAGAGAGAGAGAGAGAGAGAGAGAGAGAGAGAGAGAGAGAGAGAGAGAGAGAGAGAAGAGAGAGAGAGAGTAAGAGAGAGAGAGGTACAACAATACAATATAGACATCATTACTCACTCTATCATAGCTGTCATTGCTTCTCTAGTAGCTTTAAGATCACTTACAATCCACAATGGTTGATAACTATAATATATAATCCACTTACATTACAATACACTAATGTAGTATATTACTAACCAGAAATAATCTAGAGCTGCATTATATACTTTCTCTCTTAATAAAGTTCGATCCATAGCACTAGCTACAAGTCTTCCTCTCAACAGCTGCACAGCTAAAGTTAAAAATTTAAATCTAGCTATAGATGCTGCAATTGAGGGTGAAATGTATTGAGGACGGTCTATTCCATGAGGTCCAACACCGAGGGTGAGGGATTGATGGACTAGTTGACTTGTAAGAGTCACTAGAGATATACTGCGAGTGTGGAATACTTCAAATCGACGTATAAGAAACTAATGAGTGGGTGGAGTCAAGATGAAGACAATGATAAAGTATTATATACTTCAATTAGAACCACATGTGGCTGAACATCTTGTGGGTGGAGTTTGAGGGAGGGGCTAGAAAACATTCCTTTGCGTTCAGTAATTGTCCACTGCCAGGCTAAAGAGAATTCTCTCATAAACTAAAAAAAAGAATTAATGAAATTCTCTCTCTCTCTTTTTCTAACGCTAAATTCTAATTCTGGTCGAGCTGTAATTAGCCATTGCCAACAGTGTGTTGCCATGGTAACCACATCCTCCCGAAACAATTTCACAGGTAGATGGACAATACTATGCAACAATGACCTCTTGTGTCGATTAGCTAGTTAATTAATAACTAGTTAATAACTAGAAAATAGTTAATTAACTTACTATGATCAGATATTAGGAGTGCTGTATTGCTATATAATGCAGTTGTTATCAAGTCAAGATCACCTATAATTAAGTGGGTGTGGCTAACATATACAATTAACTATGAGTACCTTTATCAATAGATGTTTGAAGTTGTGCATTAGCTTGTTCTAACAAACTTGTAAAACCTGTTTTAAAAACCAGTATTACAAAGTAAACCAGTAAGACAACTACTCACCTTCAGTACCATATATATCTGTTGTCATTTTTATACCACCCAGGAACTGACTCTTTAATTGAAGACACGATAATGATTGAGAACGAGTATCCTTTAAACAGTCTGGATGACTGGACAATAAAGATGTCTACATTAAAATAAGAAAATATATAATTTATATTTAGTATATTTTAAAATAAATTTTACTATTAATTTTATTAACATACTCTAATTATAGGAGTTATTACAATTATTATTAATTAGTAACAATATTAACTGGAGCTTATTAACTTACTGGAAAATGTGCTGACGTTTTGTTATTTTGAAAATGATTAACAAGTTGAGAAGTGGCTAGAGACACTCCACTATGATGTAAAATACCTTGTAGAACATGACTCTCTTGTGCTACATAGTTCTGGAGAGAGAGAAAGAGAGAGAGAGAGAGAGAGAGAATCTCAGACATTGATCAACACTACACTACTAACTTCTAGAATCGATTTAGTCTGATCAGGAGCCCAATTTATAGCAAGTTCAATAATCTCACCACATCTCTTAGCAAAATTCACAATAGTTGCCTACATAACACACAATTCAATATTACAAAATCGTTCACTTAATTAGAATATAATTCTTACATTTCTCTTCTCCATATAACCAGGCAATGTCACAACGTGAGGTAAATAAGACAACTTAATATCTCTAACAACACAATGTTCAGGATCCTAATAGATAACAAATCACTTTAAAATTACTAATTCCAACATATACATGTACATATTGTCAATGACCACACCCATTACATGTACTTACCAATATATGTACATGTACAGAAAGTTGTTGTAGCAAATCTAACATTGTGTGGAGAACAGCTTTACTCCATAGCAAGTGTGGAAATCTATAAGAATTGACCAATCAGATTGTAGCAGATACAGGTACTTACTTGTCTACAAGTTTTGATAAAAAGTTGTCAGCTAAACGCTTAATTCTTCCACGAATATGATTGAATTTGAACAATAGAAGAATAGCATGGGATTCCAACTCTTCATCTCTCTCTCTTGCTGAGGGCTATGGCAAATAAATAAATTTGTTACCATAGCAACTACAATGGCCATTAATGAGGTACCTTATCATCCAAGACTAATAAAAGTTTGTCGAATAACTTTTCTGCAATAGCTTCCATTGCCACTATAGATCATGTGAATATCATGTGACTAGGGTGTATGATCACATGACTAACTTACCCCAAAGTTCTTTTTTCAAGCCTTTATCGTCAAGATATTGAAATATGTACGAAAAACATCGACTATCTTTCTCTAGTCTATAATGGACACAATTATTATCAAGTGGACATATATAAAGAGACCATACCCCCTACCTGACAGACTCTAGACGATATATAGATTGTACATACATACATTGTGCAAAGGTGAGTCCAGAAACCAGTTTGTCCAGTTCTACAGACCGGCCTAATGCATCTTGTAATGCTAACCTAGCCTCTTGTAATTCACGCTAAAGACAAACAAACAAAAAAACAAGTAAATAAAAAAGTAAACAAACAAACAGTAAACAAGTAAACAAAACAAAAAAACAAGTAAACAAACATTTATTTACACGTAATGTAGTGTATTGTTTACTTACTAGTGTAATATCTCCTTTCTTTAATGGATGATTTAACTCAAGTTCTTTGTCAAGATATTTCTCAGCTCCTGACATAATAAGTAGCGGACTTTTAGCGGCAATATCTCGTACATTGTTATACCAACCAGGAGGGAAAACACCTAAAGAAAATGGACAGATAGAACTGAAAATGGATGCATAGAATAAATTGATATGGTATAAAATTCAAGTATGGATTTACTTCAAAGACATAATGGACAGATGATGTTATAAAATGGATCTACCTTTTTCAGAGTCACTGAACCCCAATAAAATACAATAAAGCCAAAAATCTCTAAATAACTTAAGAACTCGCGATGGTGGAGATGGATAAAATGGCTCCATCCTCTGACACAGCTGTGACAAATAAACTCATTTGAATATCACCATAGTAACATGTATATGTATACATCTCATTAAATATTCATTAATCAGTTACCATAGTAACAATAATAAATCATACCGTAGCCAATACTGGCAATAATAGTCCAAGAGAAAATGAACTTGATGATGCTTTTAATGAATAAAGAACCTCCTTTCTTTCACTGGCTTTCTTTCCTTCAATACCTTGTTGTATAAAAGATTGAAGGACTCGTTGTAAGAAATCAAGTTGCTGCTCTTTGCCCTTTAGATGAGAAGCAACATGAACGAGGGCATCCATAACAGGTAGAAAGATGTGGCTAAGAATAGAAAATACATTGAAAATATGTACATTTAAAGTAATTCTATAGAATGAAATGTATAAATGACATATTGATACAAGAAACATTATTGTGACAACTCTACACTAAGATCAGTCTCCAAGGTCTCAAACTGTCCTCTCTAGAGAGTGTCTGTAGCATATATGTGTGTATATCTATAGCTAATATAATATGATTACCTATATGATACACACACACACAGTCATTACCTATACGATACACACACACACACACACACAGTCCATACCTATATGATATATCTTTACTGTCAGTTCTCTTATGCTTGCTATCTTTAACTAAATTATTTGATGAGAAGGTAGGATAAGGAGTCATGGCCACACCCAGTGCTTCATTCATTGATTGACTAAGAACCTAATAAAAGTATAGTTATTAAAAAGGGTGTGGCTAGTTATTAAGTTATATTTACCGTTAGTGTCTCAGAGTCTCCAAGTTCAGCTGTCATATTACCTAATTCTGTAATGATATTGCCATCTAGACTGCTCACTGGATGAAACAAACGCTGTTGAAATACGCTCACAATTCGAGACACCACACCCTCTTTGTCGCTTAAAGCCACACCCAGTTTACTAAGTAACATGATGATACATTCAGCTGTGTGTACAGCAGGTCTGAGAAAGAGAGAAAGAGAGAGAGAGAGAGAGAGAGAGAGAGAGAGAGAGAGAGAGAGAGAGAGAGAGAGAGAGAGAGAGAGTGATCATCATAATTATTTTCACTTACTCTTCTTTGACGTCTGTTGTATATAGTTTGTTACCAAGGGAGCCAATAAATGATGTAATGGAATCATAAGATTCATCTAACTTTAGAATTCTAAGAGATGGAGAAGAGATCATTCAAGAATATATACATGTACAAGTGTATACCTGACAACAGCTTTGACTAAAGCCTCTAGCACAATGAGGAATCCATCAGGTCTTGAAATGTGAAGATGAGAGGTAGAAGGAACAGACTCATTGATAAATATCTGTGTCTGTTTTGAGATAGTTCCTGTAACATTACCAGTAGACACAGCATCACAATACATTAGTTGCAACAATGGAGAAAGTAAAAACTCTGTAAGCCGAGCTAAAGCACCACTGATAGAAAGATAATAGGAAGTAAAGACAGAATACAGTCTTACTTGATAAAGTCAGGGAAACGACAGGCAAGTTTACTAAGGCACTTAGAGAAAGAGAGAGAGAGAGAGAGAGAGAGAGAGAGAGAGATCATAACAGTAAAACAAAGACAATATTACAATACCTCTAAAATACTAGCTCTCAATGGTGACACTACTACATTGAGTTTACCAGTATGTATTGCAAGGAGACTAGATAAATGAAGGAACACAGCATCTCCATCTAAAGAGAATAACAAAGAAGTCATCAGTAAATAATATTTACCTTAAATTAATAAATAAAGAATATATAATAAAGTAATTAATATATTAACAATAATAATATGCAATAAAAAATGGACAGCCTTACAAAGAGATGGACAGATAGATACAGTATTAAATAGACATATGATAGAACCAATGGATGTATAAATATATACCTTCATGTTTAACTGCAGACCACACTAACAATTCAACAGCAGAACACATTGACTTAACAATATATAACAATCCATCATGTTGCATCTTAATACTAGCAGAGGACACGCCTCCTCCTCGTAACACTGTAGTACCTTCCTTCACTATATTCTCAGCTAATTTCAGTACATCACTTTGAAAATCGTCACTAAATTCAACTTTAGAATTCACTAATATATCTTTAAATGTAGCAAGGAGGGCACATTTCATTGCATGACTTATTACAGGATAAAGATAGGACTTGGGTAGTTCTGTGAGGTAGTGATCTGCTGTTTGGATGGCTGATGTAGAGAAGACAGATTGAATCTATAAGAAAGAGAGAGATTTATTACTTGAAGATAATGTGAACCTTTTATTCTAATAGTTTTAAAAAATTACAACAGTCATTTCCTATCAGTACATATTAAGTATTATATATAATATATTAAAGGACTATTACTTAAAATTGTATGTAATATAACTCACATCTTTGTACAATGTTGTAACTTGCTCTAATGTCCATTTCAATTCCTCTTTCTCCACCTCTGTATTTACATCATCACTAGAACTATCTGTAAAGTATGTTGCCAAGGTACTCTGCCTATCTTTATGAGTACCAGAGAGACCAGTACAGAGCCCCATTAGTGAAGGGACAACTACAAGACAATAGTCTTCCTTGGAGTAAGATGTTATATCAAGACAATTTGTGATCAAAATATGTAAACAGTTCATTAAAGCATCAGTGATCTAGAGAAATAAATAATAGTTTAGTAACCTAGGATAGCTACCATTAGTAAACTCCAGACTAGTGAACATCAGCACTTACCACAGTGACCTAGGATAGCTATCATTAAACTAGTGAACATCAGTACTTACCATACTAATCTAGGATAGCTATCATTAAACTAGTGAACATCAGTACTTACCACAGTGACCTAGGATAGCTACCATTAAACTAGTGAATATCAGTACTTACCATACTAACCTAGGATAGCTATCATTAAACTAGTGAACATCAGTACTTACCACAGTGACCTAGGATAGCTACCATTAAACTAGTGAATATCAGTACTTACCATACTAACCTAGGATAGCTATCATTAAACTAGTGAACATCAGTACTTACCACAGTGACCTAGGATAGCTACCATTAAACTAGTGAATATCAGTACTTACCATACTAACCTAGGATAGCTATCATTAAACTAGTGAACATCAGTACTTACCACAGTGACCTAGGATAGCTACCATTAAACTAGTGAACATCAGTACTTAGAGTAATCTATCATTAGTAAGTTATAGACTATTAAACATCAATACTTACAAAATGACATAGGATAGCTATCATTCAGTCAACAGTAGTACTTGCTTACCATAGCAACCATTGGTTTGTGATAAATACCACAATGAACAATACAATTATCACTCATACAATACATACATAATACTATACTCATGATATTTGGTATATCTGATAACTCACTTTGAAACTATATTGTGGATTATCAACAGCTATTCTCGTGAGAATCAATGTTAGCTTGTGATAAAAATCTCTCGTCAATAATCCATCTAAGAGATAGAGAAATAAAAATAAATGTGTTATACTAAATATACTAGTAATGGAAATAAATTAATATTTAGTAATATTTGAAATTAACATTTTTAGGCACCAAGGCTCAAGGTCAATGATATAACATCAATTTAAGTATGTCATACCATTACTTGGAGTAGACTAGTACTTAGAAATATCTTTAAAATATCTTACCTTCAAATTTTGTATAATGTATCCATTGTGATGATGGGAGACGATGCAGTAACTCTACAAGATAGTTTACAATAGTTGTAGAACACTAAACAATGATATCATAATGACATCATTAAAAAGTTAATGTCTTACTCCTTCTTTAGTTCTTAGAGCAAATAAACCAAGAGATACAATAGCATTGAGCCCTCTCTTGTGTAAGGGTATGCTTGGGTTGTGTAATGGCGGGCAATGAGAGAGAAGAAGGGTTTCCTTTCAAAGGAGAAAAAAATAAACACAGTTATGGCGTCATATTTGCTTACTTTCTCATGATTTTCTTTACTAATACGAGTTAAAGAAAGAGCTAACTCGTTAAGACATGTCTGATGAAAGTCAGAGTTGTTACTTGACCAGGAGAACCAGCTATCCATCTTCACTCTACTTCACTTGAAAGAAAATTTGGAGGAAATAAAAGTAGGCGGAGTTTGAAGCATAATCCCGCCCATTTTGGACACGCTAATCAATTTATGCAAAAAGGATATGGGAGTGGCTAAAGCGAAAGCACAACAATTATATTGTGACAGCTAAAAGATGGAAGAAGAGACTCGAGAAGACTCAGATCTCATTCCTCAAAAGCAACCCTGTGGAACAGTATGCTGTGCCTTAATAGAATCATGTGTTAAAGCTTCTTTTGGTAGAATATGGGCATATATTAAAACATATCGGTAATTTATGTATTTTAAAACTTTAAATTTTATTTCTTTCTTTTAGTAATCTTATTTTTGCATTGACTGGAGGTCAAATTTTGTCAATTTTTCTTTGTGGCACTGGTGTTACCAGTCAAGCTTTAGAGAAATTCTACAATATTGCTGTTCCAACAACACAACTCTTTCTAACGTATTTCATATTAGCAGTAATATTTGGTCCAGTACTTGCTGTACGCAAAAACTTTCTAGACATTATTAAAGAAAATTGGTGGAAATATATCTTTTTAGGAGTGGTTGATGTGGAAGCCAATTTCTTGGTTGTATTAGCATATAAATATACAACATTAACCAGTATACAGGTAAGATATGTAGAATATGTTGAATGTATTTTAGTAATGGTTAATACTAGTATTGTTTGAATAATTTAGGTAATGTAATCAATGTAGTGATTGTTTATATTAACTTCCTAAATAAATGAAATAGTTTGTTTTAAAAGAAGTAATGTTTATTATTATTAGTAAAAGTCTGGCATATTAAATGTTGTGATTATCAAAATATTATTCAAAATTAGAACATTTCCTATTGAGTACAGGATTATATTGACATCCTAGTTGACAAAGATGATATGATTACTGGAATATTACCATATATTATTACAACAATGTAAAATAATGACAGTTCTATTCTCTCTTTGTTGGCACTAATATTTATTTCATGCTTAAACTTATTCCATTCCAAAGAGATCCTGTACTATTATAATATTGAAAGAGTTCTATTCAATTTTTGTTATTGTTGTTGTGCTAGACACATCACATGTTCAATGAATATAATTATATGAAATAATTTTTAATATATTATGAGAATTCATGAGGTACTTGATACAGACTAAACCACATTAGTACATTAATAAGAATATTGTGAAAAATAATTGTAATAATTGATAGAGGGATTAATTTCTTGTTCAAAAAATAAATTGTATTTTTTTCTGCTCATTAATTTTCTCTTTTTTCTTTTTTAGTTACTCGATAGTTTTACTATAGTAATGGTTCTCCTTCTATCCTTCATTTTTTTAAGAGTTCGTTATCTCATTGTTCATCTTATGGGTGTGGCTATGTGTATTATTGGTATAATCTCATTGTTTTTAGCCGACCTTACGGGATCTAGAAATAACCCTGGTCAGTAAATGGATACATAGATGAATTAGTAGATGGATGAAAAGTAATGGACTCATAGATAAATGAATGGATGGATAATAATGGATCTTAGAGAGTTGATGGACACATGGGAGAATTAAATGGATGTATGAATTTTTTAATAGACCTGATGATGGTTGGTTAAAAGGAAGGATACAGAAATGGAATTTAATATTAACTCAATTTTATTCTACATTGCAGGTTCTGACCCATTATTGGGCGATTTACTGTGTATTTTTGCTGCGTGTTTATATGCTATCAGTAATGTATCACAAGAATATCTTGTCAAGAATCATTCTATATCTGAATGGCTTGGATTTATTGGTATTGTGGGCTCTGTTGTCAGTGGAATACAACTGTTAGTAAATTAATTAATAACTACAATAATATAGATACAATTTATAAGTTCTAAATTGGATAGCTACCATTAGTAAGCTCTAGACTTGTAAACATCAGTACTTACCACAGTGACCTAAGATAGCTATATTAGTAAACTCTAGACTAATAAACATCAGTACTTACCACAGTAACCTAAGATAGCTACCATTAGTAAACTCTAGACTAGTAAACATCAATGCTCACCACAGTAACCTAAGATAGCTACCATTAATAAACTCTAGACTAGTAAACATCAATGCTTACCACAGTGACCTAAGATAGCTACCATTAGTAAACTCTAGACTAGTAAACATCAATGCATACCACAGTGACCTAAGATAGCTACCATTAGTAAGTTCCAGACTAGTAAACATCAATGCTTACTACAGTGACCTAAGATAGCTACCATTAGGTCCTATTCTTCCATACACTGTCTATCAGCTGCTAAACAGACACTCTTTGTCTCATAAGTCTTATACTTACATGACAACACGGTTGATACAAGGATTGTTACCATAGCAACCTTAGTTTCCAATAGTGTACTGCAAACTCGCTATAAAAATTGAGTCGTTAATTAAACTAATATATGATTATCGTAGTTATATACATACATTATATGTAATAGAATATTTAATACCAGCTGATTAAAAAGCAACATCATGTTTCTCCTATCAGGTCAACTTTTTATTTAAGCAATCTATCTGATAATACATTACGAATGAAAAAAATATGACTTACTTTTATCTTGCATCAAATAATTATATATAACTTATATAATTATAAATTGATTAAATCAAACAGTCTATTTTAACAGTGACGTAATTATTGTTTTTGTTATCAGGTCTATTGTTGATCGTCGTCATTTAGCAGCTATTATTTGGGGTGGTGGTAGTTTGGCATCTATAGCTGTGTTTGCTGTTAGTCAAACTCTGTTTTATATGACAATGCCTCTAGTTATGAAAATATCTAGTGCAGCTGTTGTGAATCTCTCTTTGTTGACTGCTGATATCTTCACTTTAGTATTTGGTGTGTTCTTGTTTAAATTCAAAGTAAGTGGGTGTTGCTTGTAAACTACTTTTCTAAAGTTTATGCGTGTCCATTTTTTATATTACGCATCCATTTTACTCATCTATTTGTCCATTTCTTATAGTTCTCATTGCTATACATCTTATCCTTTATTATAATAATGGTGGGCGTGTTCATATTTAACCTTAAAACTCCACCTGTAGCGACACCAAAACAAAGATTAGAAAAATTACGGAACCGACTGAGAAGACACAAAATAGACAAAGATTTAACAGTACTTTCTCAACAGCCGAATAATATTGATGATGATAGTACAGTCATGAGTAGCCTCCCTCGTAACTGGAATACAGATAATGAAAGACAAGGGATTCTTGTTAGAGGTCCTTTAGAGGCAGCGTTATCTTCTCATAGTTACACAACAGAGTATTCAGAATCAATGTCATATTCGTATGGAAGTAATTCAAAGGAAGGGGCAGAGATTTTAAAGAGATTAGGTAGTGAAGATGAAATGAAGAGAGACCAAAGAGCAGGGGGTGGGGCAACAGAGATTGATAACAGTAGATTAAAGATGAATGGTACTCATCATCACTGACTGATCATGTTATAAAATAAATGTATGTTCAAATTCTGTCATTCATTTTCTTAGCATTTTTTGTGTATCAAATCAATTTGAATAATTTTGTTGTTTGTGATCAAAATTGATGTTTTGTTAATAAATTGAATATTCAATGTTAAATTTGGGAAATGGATGATTTCACTAAATAAACAGGAAGCTTCCTCAAACCAAATAACTCATGACCTTATAACCAATAGACAAAGTCCTGAAGGCAAATGTTGCAATACTGTAGTTTAAAAGAATTGACTTAGACATTATGCCATTCTTTTAAATACTTACGGTATTCTTTTATTAACTCTTGACCACACCTTACTTTAATATATTGTCCTTGTCCTTTGAATACAGTCCATATATTTAATTTAATGTTGTTTTGGTATCAAAAAAGTAATCTTTGTTATACTTGATTACATTAAAAAAGCTACAGATGGTACATAAAAGTCGGCAACAGGTGGCATTAAGGTAAAAATATCTGAAATTTTTTTTCAGCTTTTTTTGATGGAATCATGTAAAGATACTTGTTCTAATAATTGATCATGCTTTAAAAAATTTTTTAAACCCTAGTACTTTGCAGAAATGTAGTTTGATTCCTTAATATCTGCAATGTTTGGAGACGTCAAATAATAATATTAAAGAACCTAGAGAGCTGAAACTTTTGAAAATTGAAGACGAAGTCAATTACTACAATTATACAGATGGATTTATTTCTACAATAATATTTGACATTTTTACAAAGCTATAAACCTTGCTTACTTTTATCACTATTATTATTACATGTTATACAAATCGTACAAAGAAATGCATCCGTAAAAGTACTAAAAATTGATCATTTTCGTTCTTGAACTTGTCAGCAGGTTGTTACATTATCCATAGAATCAAAAATCACTACAACAGTATCTAACAGTGCAAAAGTCGCCATCTTGATAATGAATAATCGATTTTCATTAATTAAAGCCAATGAATACACTTAGTGTCAGGTTATTGATAAGTGACTTTCGCGGGGTTAAAATAGTTAAATAAAATGTATTAATTATTATTACTATTATTATTATTATTATTATTGTTCGTAGTCTTATGTGCCTTCATCTCAAAGCAGACCATGCTTTAATTACAATAATAACAACAATAATAAAAATAGTAATAATATATTTAACTATTTTAACCCCGCGAAAGTCACTTATCAATAACCTGACACTAAGTGTATTCATTGGCTTTAATTAATGAAAATCGATTATTCACTATCAAGATGGCGACTTTTGCACTGTTAGATACTGTTGTAGTGATTTTTGATTCTATGGATAATGTAACAACCTGCTGACAAGTTCAAGAACGAAAATGATCAATTTTTAGTACTTTTACGGATGCATTTCTTTGTACGATTTGTATAACATGTAATAATAATAATGATAAAAGTAAGCAAGGTTTATAGCTTTGTAAAAATGTCAAATATTATTGTAGAAATAAATCCATCCGTATAATTGTAGTAATTGACTTCGTCTTCAATTTTCAAAAGTTTCAGCTCTCTAGGTTCTTTAATATTATTATTTGACGTCTCCAAACATTGCAGATATTAAGGAATCAAACTACATTTCTGCAAAGTACTAGGGTTTAAAAAATTTTTTAAAGCATGATCAATTATTAGAACAAGTATCTTTACATGATTCCATCAAAAAAAGCTGAAAAAAATTTTCAGATATTTTTACCTTAATTTACTTAGTTAATTTTATAATTGATACTAAAAGTAGTCTTATGCCTGTCATAATATATACAATCAAATTATGTACACTTAACTTATGACATGCTTGCCATCAGACAGCATAGCTTTTCCTGTATTGGTATAGATGATTGGTAACAATACTTTCACTCTGTCCTCCATGATTCATCAAGTCCTAGTGTATTTGATGCTACTAGCTTCATTGCTCTCCTTTGGAGTACCTCAGGTTATCAACTGTACTACTCTCATCACTTGTTCACAATGTATCTCAACTGCTTCTTGTGTCTGGTGTTCTACTCTTAATAGTGCTCGCTGTCTCTCTCAAGATAATGCCAACAGTTGCAGGAAAGATGACTTACAACCAGCAACTATCATTAACAAACAGGAGATTCCCCTCACTGAGAATAATCAAGTATCTCTAAAGTCAATTGATCTTAAGCTAAGAGTTAGTGAGCCTGTGAGTTTCTCAGTATCCTTAAAGGCTGCAAAAAACTTTCCTCTTGATCTTTATATGTTAATGGATTTGTCTGGTAGTTTCAGAACTGATCTTGACACAGTCAAAGTATTAGCTCCACAACTACCTTTAGCTCTGAGGAATGTGTCATCTGATTTCCTTATTGGCTTTGGGACATTTGTTGATAAACCTTCACTACCATATACTTCATCAGTACAACTTAATAAAGTTTTTGTTGTTTCAGGACAACCATCTAGCTGTGTAGGTAATTTATTTTGTGTAAAGCCATTTAATTACAAACATGTTATCAGTCTTACAAACTCATCTGATCACTTTAGTTCATCAGTACAAGAGACTATTATATCAACTAATGTTGATGATCCTGAAGATCCATTAGGTGCTATGTTACAAGCTGTGGTATGTAAGGATTTGATTGAATGGAGAGAAACTTCTATCAAGATCCTTCTAGTTATGACAGATGATCCCCTCCACACAGCAGGTGATGGACATCTTGCTGGGATAGTAAAACCTAATGATGGTCAATGTCACACACAATATGATCCAACTTTAAAAAAAATATTATATACAGAAAGTCTTACTCAAGATTATCCCAGTATAGAACAAGTCAGACAAGCTTTAGAAGATGCCAACATTGTTCCTGTATTTGCAGTTCCTTTACCTTCCTCTAATTTATCAGAAAAAATTCTAAGTTTTTATAACAACACAATCAGTATGTTACTTGACAGTTCAACAGTACTTTTATCATTAAATTCAGACAATCTTGAAGATGTCCTAAGTGAAGCACATGCCAATGCAATAGCTGATGCTCGTCTTAGTTTTAATATTCCCAATTACCTCTCAGCTAATATTACTGCTAACTGTCCTCCTGGATCTACTTACTTACAAGATTCCAATGAATGTACTGATATTGGTAATGGAACAGTTAACTTTACAATTACATTGACACTTCAACAATGTGCAGAAAGTCTAAGAAATGGAAAGAGTGTACAAATACAATTTAATCTTCGACCATTTGGACAATTTGTGGCTAATATTACTGGATTTTGTGACTGTGCTTGTGATAAGGAACAAGAATACAATATAACTAACTGTAATAACAATGGCAATATTACTTGTGGTCGATGTAGTTGTTTTGAGGGATGGGAAGGAAATGACTGTTCTTGTTCTACTGCTGATTGTCCTGTTGGTCCAAATGATATCACATGTAGTGGGAGGGGACAATGTGAATGTGGTCAGTGTATATGTACACAACCAACTGAGACTGTACGTGGTGTCATTAATCCTCATGTTGTAGGTGATGCTTGTGAGTGTAGTAACTATGAATGTGATACTGACTCTGACGGAGTGGTATGTAGTGGGCGTGGCAATTGTACATGTTCTAATGGTGAATTCATGTGTGTATGTCATAACTCTACACTTACAAGCCTACCACATAATGGAGAACGATGTCAATGTTCTTATGATCACTGTATTGATCCTAATATAGGTACAGCAGCAATATGTAGTGGACAAGGTACTTGTGACCCATGTGAACCTCAAGGAAGAGCTTGTACATGTAATGATGGATTTACTGGTATGTACTGTGAGCAGTCAACAGAAATTATTGTTGCTGGTTGTAATAATGATGATCTGGTTAGAGAATGTGTCAAATGCTATGCTAATGCGGCTAAAGATGGAGGAAGTCCCACATGTTCTGGTTTCACTTGTACAAACTATTCCATATTGTCATCTTATCCTTCTAATCCAGATAGTTATGATGTCAATGGAACTATTGAAGGTAGTACTGTTGAATGTTCATTTATTGATAGTGCAAGTTTTTGTAGGTTTGTTTATTTTGTTGGCTTATCAACTCAAGAAAGGGAACGAATCTATGAGGTTCCTGCACCACGTGATTGTCTCCTTATACCTATTTGGGCTATTGCTCTGTTAGTGTTAGTGGGATTAGTGATCATAGGGATAATTATCTTGGTGATTATCAAACTTATAATCATATATCTTGATCATCGAGAATATCAGTCGTTTCAAAAAGAAGTCGATGAAACTGATTTATCTAAAAACTTTAATCCCATTTACCACGCCCCCATAGTCACATATAATAATGTGACATATGGTAAATAATGAGGTCGTTGTTCCCATGACTACAACTTCCTATGTGGTAGCATGTAAAGTAGGAGTCAAACATACATTTACTACTTAGGAGTAATATATAATTATATCTTTGTATGAGTAACTTTTGTTTTATGTATTTGTCTCAATAGCGACACTTCATGAATAAAAGGAATAAAAGGTGTCCTCAAATTTTAATTTTGGCTTAAAATTTGTTTTCATAACTTTACACCCACAAAAATTACAGGTGCTCTCCTTATATGGAAATGGCAGTTATATGGTTTACTGAGTTTTACATGTACTAATGATATAGCTTAGTATCAATATATTGAACTGACTAAGGTCTTCCCTCACTCATTAATGTTATCAGTTAATAATGTAATTTTAAGTATGACGTCTTGTTAATAAATTGAATATTCAATGTTAAATTTGAGAAATGGATGATTTCACTAAATAAATAGGAAGGTTCTTTAAACCAAATAACTCATGACCTTATAACTTATAAACAAGATCCTGAAGGTAAGTGTTGCAATACTGTAGTTTAAAAGAATTGACTTAAACATTATATCATTCTTTTAAATATTTATGGTATTCTTTTATTAACTCTTAACCACAGTCTACCTGAATATATTGTCCTTGTCCTTTGAATACAAACCATGTATTTAGTTTAATGGGGTTTTTTGTATCAAAAAAGTAGTTTTTGATATGGTTTTAGTATTGGGTTCCAAATAACATGATACTTTGTGTACAGTTCTTGTTAGATTTAAATGTATTATATTTACAATTATTTATAATAAAGTGTTGTATATTTTTACAATATAATAAGCTACTGAACTTTATGTAAGCATAGCATCATACATTTGTATACTTTGTTACATATACATATATATATATATGAGGGTTTCTTTGTTATCATAATTTTACTCAGCAGTTATGACATAAGCATGACATGATTTACTTAATAATCTACAAAACTACAGACAGTATATAAAAGTTTGCAACAGCTGGCGTCAATTTGCTTGGACTATTTCATAGTTGATACAAAAGATAATATCATATTTGTTACTATATATGCAATGAATCTGGGTACACTAGCATTTCAGGTGCTTCCTATCGGACAGCATAGCTTTTCCTGTATTGATATAGATGAAGGGTAACAATATTTTCACTCTGTCCTCCATGGCTCAACAAGTCCTAATGTATTTGATGCTATTAGCTTCATTACTTTCCTTTGGAGCACCTCAGGTTATCATCTGCCCTACTCTTGTCACTTGTTCGCAGTGTATCTCAACTGCCTCTTGTGTCTGGTGTTCCACTCCTGGTAATGCTCGCTGTCTCTCTCAAGAAAATGCCAACAGTTGCAGAAAAGATGACTTACTTCAACCAGCAACTACTATCATTGATAAACAGGAGATTCCCCTCACTGAGAACAATCAAGTATCTCTAAAGTCAATCGATCTTAAGCTCAGAGTTAATGAGTCTGTGAGTTTCTCAGTATCCTTAAAGGCTGCGCAAAACTTTCCACTTGATCTTTATATGTTAATGGATTTGTCTTTTAGTTTTGAATCAGATCTTGAAACAGTCAAAGTATTAGCTCCACAACTACCTTTAGCTCTGAGGAATGTATCATCTGATTTCCTTATTGGCTTTGGGACATTTGTTGATAAACCTTCACTACCATATACTTCATCAGTACAACTTAATAAAGTTTTTAATAATTCAGGACAACCATCTAGCTGTGGTGGCCAATCACTCTGTACAAAGCCATTTAACTATGAACATGTTATCAGTCTTACAAACTCATCTGATCTCTTTAATTCATCAGTACAAGAGACTATTATATCAACTAATGTTGATGATCCTGAAGATCCATTAGGTCCTATGTTACAAGCTGTAGTATGTAAAGAGTTGATTGAATGGAGAGAAACTTCTATCAAGATCCTTCTAGTTATGACAGATGATGTCCTCCACACAGCAGGTGATGGATATCTTGCTGGGATAGTAAAACCTAATGATGGACAATGTCACACACAATATGATCCAGTTTTAAATAAAACATTGTATACAGAGAGTCTTACTCAAGATTATCCCAGTATAGAACAAGTCAGACAAGCTTTAGAAGATGCCAACATTGTTCCTGTATTTGCAGTTCCTTTACCTTCCTCTAATTTATCAGAAAAAATTCTAAGTCTTTATAATGACACAATCAGTCCATTACTTGACAGTTCAACAGTACTTTTATCATCAAATTCAGACAATCTTGAAGATGTCCTAAGTGAAGCACATGCCAACGCAATAGCTGATGCTCGTCTTAGTTTTAATATTCCCAATTACCTCTCAGCTAATGTTACTGCTAGCTGTCCTCCTGGATCTACTTACTTACAAGATTCCAATGAATGTACTGATATTGGTAATGGAACAGTTAACTTTACAATTACATTGACACTTCAACAATGTACAGAAAGTCTAAGAAATGGAAAGAGTGTACAAATACAATTTAATCTTCGACCATTTGGACAATTTGTGGCTAAAATTACTGGATTTTGTGACTGTACTTGTGATAAGGAACAAGAATACAATAGTACTAACTGTAATAATAATGGTAACATTACTTGTGGTCGATGTAGTTGTTTTGAGGGATGGAAAGGAAACGACTGTTCTTGCACTACTGCTGATTGTCCTGTGGGTCCAAATGGCATAACATGTAGTGGGAGGGGACAATGTGATTGTGGTCAATGTATGTGTACACTGCAAACTCAGCCTATAGGGGGAGTCCTCAATCCTCGCATTGTAGGTGATGCTTGTGAGTGTAGTAACTATGAATGTGATACTGACTCTGATGGAGTGGTATGTAGTGGGCGTGGCAATTGTACATGTTCTAATGGTGAATTCATGTGTGTATGTCATAACTCTACATTTACAGGACTACCACATACTGGAGAACGATGTCAATGTTCTCGAGATAACTGTATTGATCCTAATGGAGGTACAGCAGCAATATGTAGTGGACAAGGTACTTGTGACCCATGTGAACCTCAAGGAAGAGCTTGTACATGTAATGATGGATTTACTGGTATGTACTGTGAGCGGTCAACAGGAAGTATAGTTGCTGGTTGCAATGACAATGATCTGGTTAGAGAATGTGTCAAATGCTATGCTAATGCAGCTAAAGATGGAGGAAGTCCCACATGTTCTGGTTTCACTTGTACAAACTATTCCATATTATCATCTTATCCTTCTAATTCAGATAGTCATGATGTTGATGGAACTATTGATAGTAGTACTGTTGAATGTTCATTTACTGACAGCACAAATTTTTGTAGGTTTGTTTATTTTGTTGGCTTATCAACTCAAGAAAGGGAACGAATCTATGAGGTTCCTGCACCACGTGATTGTCTCCTTATACCTATTTGGGCTGTTACTCTGTTAATTTTAGTGGGATTAGTGATCATAGGAATAATTATCTTGGTGATTATCAAACTTATAATCATGTATCTTGATCATCGAGAATATCAGGTGTTCCAAAAAGAAGTCGATGAAACTGATTTATCTAAAAACTTTAATCCCATTTACCACGCCCCTACTGTTACATATGATAATGTGGCATATGGTAAAGAATGAGTTTGTTGTTCCCATGACTACAACTTCTTATAAAAATAAATGTAGTAGTGTGTAAAGTAGGAATCATACTTGTTCATTGTTCAGTAGTAATGTTAGTTTTGTGTGATTGTCTCAGTAGTGACATTTTTTCATGAATAAAAGTTGTCTTTAACATTTTTTGTGTTTAAATTTTATTATAATCTTACACTCACAAACATTGCAGGTCCTCTCCTTATATGGAAATAGCAGTTATATGGCTTACTGAGTTTTATTTGTACTAGCAATATGGTCCGGTATCAATATGTTAAACTGACTAAAGTCTTTCTTCATTCATTAATGTTATCAGGTAATAATGTAATTATATTCCTTACAGCTGATTAGTATCTGATCACAAGTACATATCACACATATATAAAGTGAATGTCACTGATATAACATATTAAAATGTCAAAAAGATCCAACAATATTAGCAGTACAGAAAGTACATAGGTTCTAAGACATAACAAATGAGTTAATATGTATAATGGCTTATGGTATTTAACATTATATTGTTTGGATTGGTAACACTTTTATACAGGATCAATAGCTGTGTTTAAAATTATCAACAATCTCATGACAAGTACATGACATCATAAAATACACTATCTGGTTCACTAGCTAACTAAACTGATAATATAAATTTGTTATTTACCCAACTCATGATGGTTCCTCAGGTTTCATACACTCCTATATACATTTAACAACTAGTAACAATATGATAAATAAATTAAATAATGAACACAAAACATTGAATTATTATGGTAAAGGTTAGACATGTATTGATGGACAGTACCTAACCACACTATAATGAACTATAGTGCAGTTATAGTATCACAGAACATCTATTACAACTTATTACAGATATCATGTTATATAACTAGTGAATCTGATTATAAATAGACTCTCACAGATAGTGTTATAATAGTACATGTCATGGAAGGGTTAAAATAATACGTACACCACTATCTCTGTCATATTTTATTTTATTATTTTATTATTAATTTTTTATTTATTATACTTGTACACTTCATTACTTGACTCCTTATTTTGAACCTTTAAGCTTTCAAGTCAACACAATATAATTAAATAGGTTTGTTATAATTCACTTATTAACTAGCCATTGTTATATACACTCTAAGCTTGTCACTGTAACGGACAGAATAACTTTAGTCAAAGGACTTTCTTTAAGAAAAGGAACACAATCAACTATATATATCTCTCTCTCTAAATGATTCACATTGAGGTTATAATTACACTAATTAACAAAATCTAACCACAGTAAATATTATTAACACAAAATAAAATAACCTGGACCTTCACAGTCACTAATAACTTACATTCAGCCACACACATATTTGACAATGGTACTTCAATTCATCAGTACAAGAAAGTATTACATGAAATAATGATGATAGTCCTGAAGACAAAGAAAGTGCTACGTTACAAGGAGTGGCGTGTAACAATTTGATTGGAGTTGAAATTAAGTTAATATTCAGTCCATAGTAGTTGTGTATGCCTTGATTGTACATGTTATGTAAACAAACATTTCAAGTGCTTCTCATCAGACAACTACTTTATAAACATCATAGAGAAAGGCTACTAGTTAATACCATAGCCATTCCGTATATTATAAGACTTCCTAGTGGCCATAATAATACTATAGTAAATATCATAAAGTGACTTTAAAGCAGCTATATATGACTAAATGAAATATCAAGTTGTCTCTTTTAAAAGTTTGGAAATAATTTCACTCTGTCCTCCATGGCTCAACAAATGCTGGTGTATATGATGCTACTAGCTTCATTGCTCTCCTTTGGAGCACCTCAGGTTATCAACTGTACTACTCTTGTCACTTGTTCAAAGTGTATCTCAACTGCCTCTTGTGTCTGGTGTTCTACTCTTAATAGTGCTCGCTGTCTCTCTCAAGGTAATGCCAACAGCTGCAGGAAAGATGACTTGCTTCAACCAGCAACTACTATCATTGACAAACAGGAGATTCCCCTCACTGAGGACAATCAAGTATCTCTAAAGTCAATTGATCTTAAGCTCAGAGTTAATGAACCTGTGAGTTTCTCAGTATCCTTAAAGGCTGCAGAAAACTTTCCACTTGATGTTTATATGTTAATGGATTTGTCTTTTAGTTTTGAATCAGATCTTAAAACAGTCAAAGTATTAGCTCCACAACTGCCACTGGCTCTGAGGAATGTATCATCTGATTTCCTTATTGGCTTTGGAACATTTGTTGATAAACCTTCACTGCCATATACTTCATCAGCACAACTTAATAAAGTTTTTGTTGTTTCAGGACAACCATCTAGTTGTGGTGGTGCTATACCTTGTGCAAAACCATTTAATTACGAACATGTTATCAGTCTTACAAATTCATCTGATCTCTTTAATTCATCAGTACAAGAGACTATTATATCAACTAATGTTGATGATCCTGAAGATCCATTAGGTCCTATGTTACAAGCTGTGGTATGTAAAGATTTGATTGAATGGAGAGAAACTTCTATCAAGATCCTTCTAGTTATGACAGATGATGTCCTCCACACAGCAGGTGATGGATATCTTGCTGGGTTAGTAAAACCTAATGATGGACAATGTCACACACAATATGATCCAACTTTAGAGAAAACTCTATATACAGAAAGTCTTACTCAAGACTATCCCAGTATAGAACAAGTCAGACAAGCTTTAGAAGATGCCAACATTGTTCCTGTATTTGCAGTTCCTTTACCTTCCTCTAATTTATCAGAAAAAATTCTAAGTCTTTATAATGACACAATTAGTCCATTACTTGACAGTTCAACAGTACTTTTATCATCAAATTCAGACAATCTTGAAGATGTCCTAAGTGAAGCACATGCCAATGCAATAGCTGATGCTCGTCTTAGTTTTAATATTCCCAATTACCTCTCAGCTAATGTTACTATTAACTGTCCTCCTGGATCTACTTACTTACAAGATTCCAATGAATGTACTGATATTGGTAATGGAACAGTTAACTTTACAATTACATTGACACTTCAACAATGTACAGAAAGTCTAAGAAATGGAAAGAGTGTACAAATACAATTTAATCTTCGACCATTCGGACAATTTGTGGCTAATATTACTGGATTTTGTGACTGTGCTTGTGATAAGGAACAAGAATACAATAGTACTAACTGTAATAATAATGGCAACATTACTTGTGGTCGATGTAGTTGTTTTGAGGGATGGGAAGGAAATGACTGTTCTTGCTCAACTGTTGATTGTCCTGTGGGTCCAAATGGTATCACATGTAGTGGGAGGGGACAATGTGATTGTGGTCAATGTATATGTACACAACCAGCTGATCCTATACGTGGTGTCCTTAATCCTCGCGTTGTAGGTGATGCTTGTGAGTGTAGTAACTATGAATGTGATAGTGGCTCCAATGGACTAGTATGTAGTGGGCATGGCAATTGTACATGTTCTAATGGTGAATTTATGTGTGTATGTCATAACTCTACACTTACAGGACTACCACATACTGGAGAACGATGTCAATGTTCTCGTGATCACTGTATTGATCCTAATAGAGGTACAGTAACAATTTGTAGTGGACGAGGTACTTGTGACCCATGTGAACCTCAAGGAAGTGCTTGTACATGTAATGAAGGATTTACTGGTATGTACTGTGAGCAGTCAGCAGGAAGTATAATTGCTGGTTGCAATGACAATGATTTGGTTAGAGAATGTGTCAAATGCTATGCTAATGCAGCTAAAGATGGAGGAAGTCCCACATGTTCTGGTTTCACTTGTACAAACTATTCCGTATTATCATCTTATCCTACTAATCCAGATAGTTATGATGTCAATGGAACTATTGAAGGTAGTACTGATGAATGTTCATTTATTGATAGTGCAAGTTTTTGTAGGTTTGTTTATTTTGTTGGCTTATCAACTCAAGAAAGGGAACGAATCTATGAGGTTCTTGCACCACGTGATTGTCTTCTTATACCTATTTGGGCTATTGCTCTGTTAGTGTTAGTGGGATTAGTGATCATAGGGATAATTATCTTGGTGATTATCAAACTTATAATCATGTGTCTTGACTATCGAGAATACAAGTCATTCCGAAAAGAAGTCAACACAGCTGATTTTTCTCGAAATCTTAATCCCATTTACCACGCCCCCACTGTAACTTATGATAATGTGGCATATGGTAAAGATTGAGATTGCTGTTGCCATGGCTACAACATGCTGTAAAAATAAAAGTGGAAATATTAATTTTATCGAATTTTTATGTCATGTTTTTTTACAAATTGTTTTTTATTTTATTGTGCCTGTCTAAGTAGTGACAGTTTTTATGATGAATAAAAGTTGATCTTATGACTTTAAAATGATATAGATGTACTGTTCATACCAGTGATATGGCATCAATTGGTTGACTTCACAATGATCTTTCCTCATTCATTATTGTAAACAGCTAATAATTAATGTGGTTGTATGTTGACAGTAGCATTTGTTACAGTATACTAGACCAAGTTATATCTAATATTCGATTATCATCATCCCCTCCTTGCATGAGCACTTCCCATTTAGGTAGTAATACAATTAAATGAGACTCTATGTTCCCCTCATTGCATGAATAGGCTTCAGTTAAATATAAATTTGGAAGTATTAGAGTAATAACTTAATTAGTTGAAGCAACAAGTTGTGTGAATATTTATTAGCATTTTAACATACCAAATGTCTTGAGTCTTTCTAATTACCAGAATATTTTCAGGAAATATATAATTTTGGTGTGTACTAGTTATTAGAGCATGTTATGTTACTTTACTTTCTAGTGTTCAATGTGGCTTATAATAATGATGTATATCTATATATTTAACAACTAGTAAACAATATGGTAAATAGCTTGAAGAATCAACATGTAACATTGGATGATAATAAAGGTTAGACATGTATTGATTAGCAGTACCCAACCACACTACCTATCATGCACTGTACAATGATATTACAGTTGTTATAGTATCACAGAACATCTATTGAAACTTATTACTTTTAAGTTTTCAAGTTGGCACGCTATGATTGAACAGTTTTGTTATAATTTTAATTCTCTCATTAATTAGTAATTGTCTAAATTGTAATTACAAATGTAATTGTAATTGTTCATTTAGCAACTGATGGTTGTTACAACATATGTTTGTCACTTAATGTGATTGCAAACTGATATAGCATTTCCTGTATTGGTCTATCTAACATTGACATGTTAATTGTATGTACTGGCTGTTGCATTAAGCAGTGTACTTATACCTTAAGTGATAACAGATTAAAACAGTGCTATTATATCTGTAAACTATATAATAAGATTTAGATCATAGTTTTAGATGAGGTTAATGATAACTGGGAGTATGTGCAGTCATAGGTAGTACCACATCATTGCAACCAGGATATTTGCCTTATCTGTCCCACAACTTATACAGAGTCGTTTTGATCTTTTTATTTATATGTCTTTCTATGGGTGTGTTGGAGCCATGTCTCCAGAGATAGTTGGTATTGGTATTGAACCTTTGACCCTGATGCTAGACTGGAAGAGGGCTGTCTGATTGACATGGGAGTTGCTGGGGCAAAAGCTTGCACTCACACACTTATGGCACACTATCCAGTTTCAGTGGGCTTGTGTGCCATTCCAAGGTAAAGAAACGATTCATTCAACTTCCATGCATGCCCAATTGTAGCAGTGTCAATTGCATCCCATGTAACACCTACCTACCAAATACACATTCAACAAAGATACTTCAAGTACAACTTGATCTTCAACAATCATGGGGCAAGCCAACATTTCTGTCAACATATATATGTGTATGTAAACATTGATTACTTCCTATATGTCATAAACTGTAATATATATTTTATAAATTCCTGTCAGTGCAGTGTCAAGAGACTCTACTTATGTTGTGTGTCCAAGAGGTTTAAACAGCTGTCTAATATTTGATTATCAGTACAAGTCAAGGTTATCTTTGGTAAAACATAGAGCTGTTATATCTTTTCACTTGTACTCCATGGCTCATCAAGTGCTAGAGTATTTGTTGGTTCTATCTTTGTTTTTCTCCTTTGGAGCACCTCAGGTTATCAACTGTCCTACTCTTGTCATTACTTGTTCAGAGTGTATCTCAACTGCCTCTCGTGTCTGGTGCTCCACTCCTGGTAGTGCTTGCTGTCTCTCTCAAGAAAATGCCAACAGTTGCAAGAAAGATGACTTACTTCAACCAGAAACTACTATCATTAACAAACAGGAGATTCCCCTCACTGAGAACAATCAAGTATCTCTAAAGTCAATCGATCTTAAGCTCAGAGTTAGTGAGTCTGTGAGTTTCTCAGTATCCTTAAAGGCTGCAAAAAACATTCCACTTGATCTTTATATGTTAATGGATTTGTCTGGTAGTTTCAGAACTGATCTTGAAACAGTCAAAGTATTAGCTCCACAACTACCTTTAGCTCTGAGGAATGTGTCATCTGATTTCCTTATTGGCTTTGGGACATTTGTTGATAAACCTTCACTACCATATACTTCATCAGTACAACTTAATAAAGCAAGAAATGTTTCAGGACAACTATCTAGTTGTAGCAATCAATTAATCTGTGCAAAGCCATTTAACTACCAACATGTTATCAGTCTTACTAACTCATCTGATCTCTTTAATTCATCAGTACAAGAGACTATTATATCAACTAATGTTGATGATCCTGAAGATCCATTAGGTGCTATGTTACAAGCTGTGGTATGTAAAGACTTGATTGAATGGAGAGAAACTTCTCTCAAGATCCTTCTAGTTATGACAGATGATGTCCTGCACACAGCAGGTGATGGACATCTTGCTGGGATAGTAAAACCTAATGATGGTCAATGTCACACACAATATGATCCAACTTTAAAAAAAATATTATATACAGAAAGTCTTACTCAAGATTATCCCAGTATAGAACAAGTCAGACAAGCTTTAGAAGATGCCAACATTGTTCCTGTATTTGCAGTTGCTTCAGATTTCTCCGATGATGCTTCAGGTTTCTCTGATAATACTTCAAATTCCTCTAATTCAACAGAAAATGTTCTAAGTCTTTACAATGACATAATTAGTCCATTACTTGACAGTTCAACAGTACTTTTATCATCAAATTCAGACAATCTTGAAGATGTCCTAAGAGAAGCACATGCCAATGCAATAGCTGATGCTCATCTTAGTTTTAATATTCCCAATTACCTCTCAGCTAATGTTACTGCTAACTGTCCTCCTGGATCTACTTACTTACAAGATTCCAATGAATGTACTGATATTGGTAATGGAACAGTTAACTTTACAATTACATTGACACTTCAACAATGTACAGAAAGTCTAAGAAATGGAAAGACTGTACAAATACAATTTAATCTTCGACCATTTGGACAATTTGTGGCTAATATTACTGGATTTTGTGACTGTACTTGTGATAAGGAACAAGAATACAATAGTACTAACTGTAATAACAATGGCAACATTACTTGTGGTCAATGTAGTTGTTTTGAGGGATGGGAAGGAAATGATTGTTCTTGCTTTACTAGTACTGCAGCTGATTGTCCTGTGGGTCCAAATGGTATCACATGTAGTGGGAGGGGACAATGTGATTGTGGTCAATGTATGTGTACACAACCAACTCAGCCTATAGGGGGAGTCCTCAATCCTCGTGTTGTAGGTGATGCTTGTGAGTGTAGTAACTATGAATGTGATACTGACTCTGATGGAATGGTATGTAGTGGGCGTGGCAATTGTACATGCTCTAATGGTGAATATATGTGTATATGTCATAACTCTACATTTACAGGACTACCACATACTGGAGAACGATGTCAATGTTCTTATGATCACTGTATTGATCCTAATGGACACGCAGTAGTAAATTGTAGTGATCAAGGTACTTGTGACCCATGTAAACCTCAAGGAAGAGCTTGTACATGTAATGAAGGATTTACTGGTATGTATTGTGAGCAGTCAACAGGAAGTATAATTGCTGGTTGTAATGACAATGATCTGGTTAGAGAATGTGTCAAATGTTATGCTAATGCAGCTAAAGATGGAGGAAGTCCCACATGTTCTGGTTTCACTTGTACAAACTATTCCATATTGCCATCTTATCCTTCTAATCCAGATAGTCATGATGTCAATGGAACTATTGATGGTAGTACTGAGGAATGTTCATTTATTGACAGTGCAATTTTTTGTGAGTTTGTTTATTTTGTTGGCTTATCAACTCAAGAAAGGGAACGAATCTATGAGGTTCCTGCACCACGTGACTGTCTCCTTATACCTGCATGGGCTATTGCTCTGCTAGTGTTAGTGGGATTAGTGATCATAGGGATAATTATCTTGGTGATTATCAAACTTATAATCATGTATCTTGACTATCGAGAATATCAGAAGTTCCAAAAAGAAGTCAATGCAACTGACTTTTCAAACAGTGGTAATCCCCTTTATCTGGTCCCTACTGTTACTTATGATAATGTAGCATATGGTAAAGAATGACATTTATATTGTTATGACTACGATATACTGTACATGTACATGTAATAATAAATTAAAGAGGTACATTTAAAGGAAGTACTTGTCGAACATTTTGTACAATTTACATAATTTCTCATATGATTAATTAATTGAAGTTAATAACTTTACTTGTTATAACAGTAATTACATTGTTTAATATAAAAATTCACAAGTGCTATGTGAATCATATTTGCCAGGGTTAAAAATTGTCTAGATACTGCTATACACCAGTATTTATGTCAACATGTACAATTTGTCAATTATCATTGTTGGAATGTGACAGTTAATTACTTGATAAAGTTAAATGTAATAACAAAATGGCTAGACTATATGAGACATCAGATATTGAAGTAGAGGATTAACTGCTTTATTCATCATTGTAAGTGAACATGTGGTTTAATATGTATATATTAATATTATCAAAGTATATTAATTACATTTCATTTGATATAATAATTATTAATAAAATGAAATGTTTATTCATTTCTTACCATGCCAATAAAAAATAGTCACATGACTTTTTTTGATATCAGACTAAATCATTTGATTGAGAAGTTATTAGAATAAACTCAAACAGTATTACTGAGCTTTAGTATGATTAGAATCAGATATATTTAAATAATATAATTAATGATAAAGAAATGAACAATCAGTAGATACTATGTAGCATCCCTATTCCTCAAATCCCTCACCTAATTAAGTAAACTGTTTAATATTACTAGCTGTGTATACTTTGTAGTAATAACATTTATTTTTTAGCTCTATACACATAAAGATTTAAGTGAGTGTATACCCCAAATCATATTGTGTTATCAATAGATATTTTGTTAGCAATCCTTTCTCATATTGTTAAGAGTTCTGTGAAGAGTATAGGAATCTAGCTTTCACTCTGTCTTCCATGGCTCAACAAGTCATAGTGTATTTGATGCTACTAGCTTCATTGCTCTCCTTTGGAGCACCTCAGGTTATCAATTGTACTACTCTCATCACTTGTTCACAATGTATCTCAACTGCCTCTTGTGTCTGGTGTTCTACTCTTAATAGTGCTCGCTGTCTCTCTCAAGAAAATGCGAACACTTGCAGAAAAGATGACTTACTTCAACCAGCAACTACTATTATTGACAAACAGGAGATTCCCCTCACTGAGAACAATCAAGTATCTCTAAAGTCAATTGATCTTAAGCTCAGAGTTAGTGAACCTGTGAGTTTCTCAGTATCCTTAAAGGCTGCAGAAAACTTTCCACTTGATCTTTATATGTTAATGGATTTGTCTGGTAGTTTCATAGAAGATCTTAAAACAGTCAAAGTATTAGCTCCACAACTACCTCTAACTCTGAGGAATGTATCATCTGATTTCCTTATTGGCTTTGGGACATTTGTTGATAAACCTTCACTACCATATACTTCATCAGTGCAACTTAGTAATTATAAAGCTGTTTGTGTAGATGATGATGAACTTTGTACAAAGCCATTTAATTATGAACATGTTATCAGTCTTACAAACTCATCTGATCTCTTTAATTCATCAGTACAAGAGACTATTATATCACTTAATGTTGATGATCCTGAAGATCCATTAGGTGCTATGTTACAAGCTGTGGTATGTAAGGATTTGATTGAATGGAGAGAAACTTCTATCAAGATCCTTCTAGTTATGACAGATGATGTCCTCCACACAGCAGGTGATGGACATCTTGCTGGGATAGTAAAACCTAATGATGGACAATGTCATACACAATATGATCCACTTTTAAAGAAAACGTTATATACAGAAAGTCTTACTCAAGATTATCCCAGTATAGAACAAGTCAGACAAGCTTTAGAAGATGCCAACATTGTTCCTGTATTTGCAGTTCCTTTACCTTCCTCTAATTCATCAGAAAATGTTCTTAGTTTTTATAACGACACAATCAGTATGTTACTTGACAGTTCAACAGTACTTTTATCATCAAATTCAGACAATCTTGAAGATGTCCTAAGAGAAGCACATGCCAACGCAATAGCTGATGCTCGTCTTAGTTTTAATATTCCCAATTACCTCTCAGCTAATATTACTACTAACTGTCCTCCTGGATCTACTTACTTACCAGATTCCAATGAATGTACTGATATTGGTAATGGAACAGTTAACTTTACAATTACATTGACACTTCAACAATGTACAGAAAGTCTAAGAAATGGAAAGAGTGTACAAATACAATTTAATCTTCGACCATTTGGACAATTTGTGGCTAAAATTACTGGATTTTGTGACTGTACTTGTGATAAGGAACAAGAATACAATAGTACTAACTGTAATAACAATGGTAACATTACTTGTGGTCGATGTAGTTGTTTTGAGGGATGGAAAGGAAATGACTGTTCTTGCTCTACTGCTGATTGTCCTGTGGGTCCAAATGGTATCACATGTAGTGGGAGGGGACAATGTGATTGTGGTCAATGTATATGTACACAGCGAACTCAACCTATAGGGGGAGTCCTCAATCCTCATGTTGTAGGTGATGCTTGTGAGTGTAGTAACTATGAATGTGATACAGACTCCAATGGACTAGTATGTAGTGGGCGTGGCAATTGTACATGTTCTAATAGTGAATACATCTGTGTATGTTATAACTCTACATTTACAGGACTACCACATACTGGAGAACGATGTCAATGTTCTTATGATCACTGTATTGATCCTAATGGAGGTACAGTAGCAATATGTAGTGGACAAGGTACTTGTGACCCATGTGTACCTCAAGGAAGTGCTTGTACATGTAATGAAGGATTTACTGGTATGTATTGTGAGCAGTCAACAGGAAGTATAGTTGCTGGTTGTAATAATGATGATCTGGTTAGAGAATGTGTCAAATGCTATGCTAATGCAGCTAAAGATGGAGGAAGTCCCACATGTTCTGGTTTCACTTGTATAAACTATTCCATATTATCATCTAATCCTTCTAATCCAGATAGTCATGATGTCAATGGAACTATTAAAGGTAGTACTGATGAATGTTCATTTACTGACAGCACAAGTTTTTGTAGATTCGTTTATTTCGTTGGCTTATCAACTCAAGAAAGGGAACGAATCTATGAGGTTCCTGCACCACGTAATTGTCTCCTTGTACCTATTTGGGCTGTTACTCTGTTAGCGTTAGTGGGATTAGTGATCATAGGGATAATTATCTTGGTGATTATCAAACTTATAATCATGTATCTTGACTATCGAGAATATCAGTCATTCAAAAAAGAAGTCAATGAAGCTGTTTTCTCTAAAGCTGCTAATCCTATTTACCACACCCCCGCTGTTACTTATGATAATGTGGCATATGGTAAATATTGAGTATGCTGTTGTCATGGTTACAATCCGCAGCACATGTAATAACATGTAGTTATAGGACAAGTATATTGAAATTATTTTTAAATGTCTAATGCAATTTATATTTTTATTTTATGATTAATTAATGTGTTTTCTTTTAGTGTTTATTGTTCAAACGTTTTTATGAAGCAAAAATTGTTTTCAGCTGTCATCAGTTTTCTTGACACTACCACACCCATTACCCATTACATAAAGACATATACATGTGGTTAGTAAGTTGGTTGGTGAAAAAAATCAGACATAGTACAAAGTGTCTCATGTTATAGCTGATGGACTATACAGAGACTGACATACTTTCCTGTATTGATTGTAGTTGATATGTAATTTATTATAAATAGTTTCTGGTATGTAATAAAGTTAACTTCTTGTCTTGTTATATCTTAATTTATATGGATACTTAATAATAATAATGATTAATGTAACATCTTAAAATAAATATTACACACTTAACAATCTAATCAATAAATGTTTATACTCTTTATGATAACATTACACAACTGACAAGTTCCATTAAACTATGTTTATATTTGTATGTGAAAAAGAAACATTAACTAGTTTAACACCTCTCTGTCTTTCTAATATATACTTAACAATGTACATAAAAATGGTTAAACAAATGAAGTGATGATAGGATAAGCTGAAGTTGTGCTTGAACTAACAATAACATTATCATTACATAATGTAACAACAGTTATATAGGGCCCTTATCTGAATATTATATAGTATGTAATTAGTATACATGTCCAATAATGAATGAATTCATATAAAAAATGATTGTTTTGCTTTATTTAGCATACATTGTTTTGTCATCAATAATTAATTTTGTTATAATCATGGTTTTATATTGGAATTCAAATAATAGTAATCACTAATATTGGTATTTTATCAATAAAGGATATTGTTTTAATGTTAGTTTTGGTTACTTACTTATAGTTCTAGCATCAATATGACAGTGTATATCAGCTCTTTGGTAATGTAATGAGCTTTGAAAGAGCACACTTTTCATAGTCATGATCAATATGTGATTAATTACCAGATCTAGTATAATGATAGAGTTAGCTCAAACAAAACTGAGTGAGACAATGTTACAGAGATTTATAATGTTAATTCATAACACTAAAGGCAAATAGTACTACTTCAAACCACCCACTTATATAAATGAACTTTATGTTTGTATTTCACAATATAGAGTGTAAGATATAATATTGTATATATGATTTAAACAATACATACAGTATTACATTATAATGGAAACAGTGAAAATATTTAATAGATTATTTGATTATAATTGAGTTGGTTTATATATTGACTGATATAATGAAATATGTGGTAGATCATCAGAAGATGTATTTGTCCCAGGAAACTTCATCCCTGATGACTCCACCCCATATAATTCCCCAGCTGGTGACTCTGTTCTTGACTGATCTACCTTAGATAACTCTACCCCTGAACACTTCATCCCTGATGACTCCACCCCAGATAACTCTGAAGCTGGTGAGTCAGTTCTCAATGACTCTTCCCCTGAAGTCAAGCTCACATTCTCTTTAATTGAAATTGATGTATTTGGAGGGCTCACTTTCTTTTCTAAAAAAACAGACCACTACATTGATAAGAAGATAATGTACATTGTAATAATTATTCTGTCCATTTTTAACCAGATACCAGATCCTGTTATACTGACTTTCCAAATAATCAACTAACCAAACAGTAAGTAGTCATAATACTGTGTGGGTCCTTCTTGGTGTAACTTCTATGATGATGTAACTTGTACTATATGATGACATCACTATGTGTCATAAGGTTTGGTTTAGGGTGTAGGTGATGGATTTAGATAATGTCATCATATATGATGACATCACACCTGTCATTTAATGATGATGTCATCAGAGTGAAGTTACACCAAGAACCACCCTACTGTGTGTAGAGTTCACAACAGTTTGGTTTAGTAGGAGGGTATGTGTTATAACACTAAGAAAAGCATACATTGAGTGTATTGTTTATTATATATATTATATATAGAGACATTGTTTGTGAGGCTAGAAATACTTGTATAGTATAATTTACAGACAAGTCTAGCTCAATAGATGATCTTTCACATCTATTACTTTCAACAGATGTTAACGGTTATGGTAACTGATATTCAGTTCACCATGAAAGGTATATATCTGATATAATTTCTTATATATAAGTCTATTATTAAATGATTTCAGTAAAAGTTTTAAATTAATGTATCACAGATTACCATCTAAAGGAGTTGTAGGTGATTTCAATGATAGTTGTGTTACTGGTACACCGAGGGCAGCATGAAGACTAATCTTATGTTCTATATAACAAAGAAGCTAATAGTGATTGTAATGTAATGATATTGGTAGATTATTTAATAATATTATCAGATAATAGAACTATAGAAATGTCTTATAAACAATTATAATATAATATAATGAGTAGCTAAATATTGTGTTAAGTGATATGACTCTCATTAAAATATTAACACAAATGTATTAAGTGTGAAATTATCCTCATTATCTAATCATCACTTACCTCCCAATGGGATAGATGCTCTCCTCTCAAGTACTTGAGAATTAAGACCACTATCACTTTTTGAGTCTACATAACATGAAAAATGAAATAATTGATACAAATAAAAGTATCAAAGATAGGAGAAAAGATAGATTGAGAAATCAATGAATCATTGGACATATGTACTATAAATAATGTAATATAATTTTTCTTACTTTGTTTTCTCTTTGCACTGAATATAAAATACAACTTTGGGAAGAAGAGACAAGACAATATAGCACTAGCACTTAAAACAATAGCAAAGACTTGAGATGAAGTCTGAAAAATACTTCCAAGACTTGCAGTAGCCAGATAAGCAGGTATAAAAGCCAACCATATGATCATGATACTGTAAAGTGTAAGATTAATGAATTTAGCTTCATTAAAGTTTTGAGGGATTTTACGTGTACGAAAGGCATAATATGCACTTATGAATAGTAAGACAAAGTTGTATCCAAGGGAAATGATAAGTCCAATGTAAGGAGTATAGTTACACTTATGTTCTGTTGTGTTACCTTTGTATTTGTAGGAAGTGCCAGGCCTTTCAATGACTACCCAAGAAATTGATAAGATCACTTGTATGAGGACTAACAAACCAGTGAAAAGCAGCTGGCTCTGAGGGCTTATAAGTGGTGGACGCTGAATGGAGGTATTTGGACGATTGAATATTCGATGGATTCGATTTGATTTCACAAGGAGAGCAGCATAACAGAGAGAAAAGGCAAAACCGAAACCAAAACGACGTATTGTGCAAGTAAAAAGGTATGGTTTTCCAATTGAGAAAAATGGCAGCAAATAGCATATGAAAATACCACATAATAACACAGCACTGAGCTCTCGACTTGATGCCTTAACTATTGTGTGTTTATAATTGATAATAAACACACAAGCAGTTATTGTTGTGCAAGCTAAACCAAACATGGTCATTAGGAGTATTAAAATGGAGAAAGGATTTGACCATGTTAAATGTGTGATAGGATTAGCTTCACAACTATCTCTTTGAATATTAGAAGAGTAACCTTTGGGGCAGACAACACATACCGTACCAGTGCTAACTTCATTGTGGTGATGACAGTTCTCACATATCCAGCAACAAGGAGCCTGGTTCTCTATAAGACGAGGGAACTGTCCCGATGAGCATTCTTGACTGCATATTGATAGAGGAATGGTACCAGTTGACCATTTAATGGGTGATGTGAGCTGCAACCATGACATTTTCCCATCCCAAGAACCAACAGTTTTGTATTGATACGTCCCTTTATTTGGTACTCTATAAAGGTTCTTAATCCAGTATCCTCCTTGTTGATCACCTAATTGGTCAAAACTAACAACCGATGAAACTCCAGTGAAGGAAATATTATAAAGGAATTGTCGAAGAAGTGCACCATTTAAAACTGTTCCATGTATTTTGTGATCAAGCACTTCATTACATAACTCTATCTCCCCACAAGTAGCGAGTAGAAGATTGTGAATAGCATGAGCATATGCGTAGACTGCGTCAATGACAAATGACACTTTACTGTTCTGTTTGTAACCATTACTATAATTTATAGCTTGTTTAGTTTCATCACATAATTTTGTATCGCTATCTGATTGAAAAGAGCAGTTAAAGACATTACTCCAATATTCCCTAAACCACGGATTTAAGTTTGTACTGGGTTTTAGTGACTGAAAGTAAGCATCAAAGTCTCTACTTTCAGAATATTTAGGAAGTACACTGATCATTCCTTGAGCTATAGCATGATATTTACTTGGTAGCTGGTCACCAACTGCATCACTAACAATAAATGTCAGTGGTCTATGATTGTTGTATCTTGCGATAGCTCTGAGAACACCTTCAGCTGTTTTTAATTGACTGAAAAGGACAACAACGCTAGCATTACCCACCCATACTTTGTTAATATCATCAATAGCTTTATCATAATCTTGTTCGCTAGCAGACAGTGACAATTCAATACTGGTGGCTACACAGTGTGTTCTATTTGCAGCATCACTGATTTCGGTTAACTCTTTCTTAAAAGCTGCAATCCCTTCTCTGCCATAAGTATCATCAGAACTGATAGCAATGACATAAGTCCAATTGTGATGCAATACTAAGTCAACCATAACACGGGCTTGAAATAAATCTGGAGGTATAGTACGTAAAAAATAATCATAACGAGTTTTGTCACTGAGGGTACGAGCTGTTGAGGCATAGCTTATTTGAGGAACGTGAAAGAGACGTAAGAGGCTAGCTACAGCAATGGAGACAGAACTTGCTGCAGCACCAACAACTCCAGAAACACTGTAAGTTTCTCCACTGCCACCAACTGTTCCAGTAACATAATTTAGAGCTTCTTCTAAAGCGTAGTTTTCTAATGTACATGTGTCTCTAATATCAAAACCTAATGTTAATTCTGGAAGGAGTCTTGTGTCATTGTTAATAATTGAGACAGCAAAGATCATAGCTTCTAATCTTTGTATACCAAGATCTTGTATTTTACCACATTGGCTGTCTTGTCTTGCATGAACTGGGAACAGTCCACCTAGATAAATATCTGCTGACTCACTGGTATACTTGCCATCACTATGTTGAATCTGGCTGGAGTAGCAGGCTAGCATGATCATTATACACCTGATCATGTCTTGAAGTTGCATTATTTCGCACTTTTGAATGGTGTAAAGTTCATCTGGTATTAAATGAAGACTACAATGTAGTTAGATAGTTTCATGTGCGAAATAATTTTAACAGCAATCGAATTTACATTTTCGTATCTCCCGCACTTTTCTGTTATCACGTGCTAATTAACAATTACGAGGAATATGGCGACAAGAGCCCAATTTATGAGTTAATTAATAACAATTAGTTGCCATAAAAAAATAACGATTTAACTTCGATATACAATATATGAAGTCATCATATATACATTTCTTCATAAACTGCACTTAGTTTTGTTGTTACAACATTACTAAATTGTAATTTTTAATGGTCTGTGTACGTTGCTGGCACTGTCACCCTCCATTAGTTGACAGTCTAGCTGAAATTCAACCTCAGGTACAAGTGAGCATTGTATTGAGAATGTTTTAAGGGGATTTTTCATAATAAATTGAGTCAATAGTAAACAAAATAACAGCAAATTTGAAGGCTTATCAAATTGATATTACAACATACAACATACTGGTTTGTTAACTTAATATAAGTCACTAGTGTCGGTTGTATTTTTGACACAACCTTCTTGAACAGAGTGACAATTATCACTTGAACCACCATTAGCAATGGCCTCATAAAGATTAATACCAGTGGCCAATGCTGTTGCTATGATACCCACTACTAAGATCACAATATGAAGTATATTACGATATATGGCAGTGTCATGCCATTTTAGACTAAGATGAAACAAAGGTGGCAAGACAAAGGCAAGAATACTGGTAGCTAAACTCCCAACAAAGGCAAGGCAAAGTTCAAAACGAGGAATTCCCACGGCCACTCCCCAGGATATGAGAACCAGTATTGTCCGCATGGAACAGATCATTACAGTGTGTGCTATCTTCCATTTTAGTTCCTACAGTAAGTTAACAATAAATTATATAGTTATCACAATACAACTATCAAATCATCCATCTATTTATTTAATTATCTGTCCATTTCATTCTTACCCGTCTCCCATAGAGCTCTAGAATAGCATTGACATCAAAATACCGAGCAATACGCTGAGTAAAGGTATATTTAAAAATGCTACATTATCATATATCTTACTAGGAGAAAATTTTGTATGATTTCTTCCATTACATCAGAGGCAGGCTTGAAGACAATTGGAAAAGTTAGCGTGAGCTCCAATGATAGAAAAATACGAACTGTGTCATTAAAAGCACCACCTGGCATATTCTCAAATATATAACCTGAGAAGACAGAGAGGATGTAAGGAAAGGATAGTTTACGTTGTAATAACTTAGTAATAGAGAATACCTTACCTTGTGTCTCTGAACCAAATAAAAAGTAACCATAAAGAGCAAATGGTAAGTTGATACCAACTACAACAAGAGCAGCTGCATCAAGGACATAAGTCATATACTGTGAATGTTTCATTGCTGACTCTAATGGTATGACCTATATATAATATATATAATAGTACACACACACATACTCTCCTTCTCTCTTACCATGCTATGTATACAGAATAAGAAGGCTGTCAGACCAAACCACTGAGCTACATTAAGCCAAGATGATGGTAACCATCGCACATTATCATGCGTGAAACCATTTTGTATTCCATACACAAATACAGTCTACAATATATGAAAAAAATATCAATAATATCTGTCCATTATTGATCCTATTTATCTATCCATCCAATTATCTACATACTATCATGGCCACTACAAGAAATATAGCGCCCACATAAGCTGCATATGCTAGATATTTAAAGGATGGCAAGTAAGTGAGTAAAATCAGGATAGGTATAATGAAAGCATAGACTTCATAAGTTGTGAAACAGATACCAGTATGACTCTCATGATGATAGGCAAAGCAAGTGAATGCCCACTGGAGAGAGAGAGAGAGAGAGAGAGAGAGAGAGAGAGAAAGAGAGAGAGAGAGAGAGAGAGAGAGATTATTGTTTTATGCTAAGATCAATACATTGTTAGGTTATAATAATAATACATAGTAATATATATTAATATATATCTACTACTAAATATACCATTATTAAATATATTAGTATGTATTATTATAGAAATAATTTTAATGGAAATGTAGAATGAATTTAATCCTTTAATATATCAGACCATAACTTCCATATTTCAAAGCTAACATTAATAAACTTCTTTACCAGATGAAATAACCACTGCTACAAAATTTAACCTTTTCTAAAACTTATTTATGTAGCTATAACTTTATATTATGCAAAAGAAATTCTATTAGTATTAACTGTACTGTATTTTATTTAACTTACACGTAAATTAGATGCTATAAATATCATATAACCAGCACACACTCCTAAATTACAACCTAATACTGAGAAATCTACTGCCCATTTTCCAAAAACACCTAAAGCAGCTCTTCCAAGTTCAGTGTAAGTATATTCTTTTTGTTGTTCAGGAGAGAGTCCTTTGACAGCTTTCTGCTTACATTCTAACATTAACTGCATTGTATAAACACTAAAAGATGATAAATGGCTGGTCATATAGGAGTCCCCCCCCCCACTCATGCTGTGTCCATCTGTCTGTAGCTGTCATTTTGTCCACCCATCAATTCTATTATCTAAAGGTGGACAAGCCCCACCCATTCATTACTAACCTGACTATTCCTAAGATGATCATTCCAGCTGATCCTAGCAGTACACCAGCAGAGAGGACAGCAAATGGCAGAGCAAAGCTACCAGACCCAATGCTGGCCTTAGCAAAGTTAAAAAAGGTTGCTATAACACTAAACAGATAATAGTTAGAGAGAGATAGTATGACATTCTTACTTGGAGCCTTCTTGTCGTTTTGGAAGATCTAGAAAAGGTTCAGCAGATTGTTGAAGATGAGTTCCATGAATTAAAGGTTTTTCTTCAAGTGAACTCATTACTACCTTCCTTGTCTGCTTTAGTTCAACAAATATTGAATATCTTTTGATTAAAAAGATTGCATACGGTCACATGTTACACCCTTTTCTTTTAGACTTTAGTATTAGCCTCGTACCCAGGCGTTTTTCGGAACACCTGGGTACGACGTTACCTTTAGCCCACATTCCTAACCTTTGTATAAAACTAACGTAAAAAGGGGAAGATAGCCAGTCCCCGCACAAGTCTGTGTTGGTAAGCGTTAGGCAGATGTTGTACATCTCAAAGTCATGGACTAAAAGTTGTTCTTATAACTATAAACCGCCTTGACATTGACTACAAGTAAATAATATATAGAAGTTGAGCAGATTCGGCTCATACAAAGTTTTAATTGTTTGCAAATCGGACGCTATGCCTATGAGGTTAGCTAGTCTTGTTAGAAATGTTACTTGATATATGTAAAAAATTTCATTGTCACTAACATTGCTATCATAAAATGATAGTTCCTCCTTATAATTTTAGGACAATTCTGAGTGGAGTAACATATATATTTCTTTGTGCAGTACTTCTTCGTACTGTTGTCACTCTCTTCACAATTGATTATAAAGTCAGTTTTGATATTAACAATGACTATAATATTAGTGTAATTCTACTGAATCCTGGCGAAGAAGTCGATATCCCTAGTCCTGTGTATTTTAGGACACGAGTGACGCATATCTGTAGCTTCATCATCTGGATATCAGGGAGTTTAATACCACTTTCATTACTCGTTGCAATGAGGTCATACATGAAAAATATTGTAACGTTAAGAAATGTGACCATCTTGTCAATGCTTGGTAATGTCCTGTCTTTCATTGTTACTGTATTTGTAGTGTGCTATGAAGTTTGGATGTTTAGTTATATCTTTGTTTCATATGCACTATCTTGTGCTTTTATCATTCGACTTGTAATGGTCATGCCTTTCTTTACTGTAATAAGTCACTCTATATACCAGGCTATGTTCTTGATGCAGTATGCACGCACGGAAGTTTGTCCTCGTAATGTACCTTTAGAACAATTTCTGTTCCATTTATACATTAGTGGATTTTTTAATTTCATCATGTTTGTTCATCTTATATGCATGGCAATAACTGCTGTCTTCATTGGAGGTATTTCTAAGGACTGGAGTGCGGAGAAATATGTGATCGTTCCTCTTGGTTGTGTAGAACTGTTGTATAGAGCCTATGCTTTCTATTGTTATTATACACTTTATATTATACACAAACCAATTTCTGACCCAGTTAAATCAAGACATGTTGGTGAAAATGTTGTTGAAACAGAAACATTACCTTCTATTCAAACTGGCTTAGCTTTTAATCATTGCTTCATAACTCCTGAAACGTTACAACCTGATTATAATGTAACACCTTATAAATGTAATGAGGACACTGCTCTATTCTTTGTTGTGGGCAATGAATTGAATATTCGTCAAACGTCAGTTAGTACTTTAAGTAATGGAAGCTTCTCTTCCGTAAAAGTTGACTATTTTCAAATATCTGTTCCGTGTGACAATGAAAATGGCAACAAGGAAATTGTTACTGGGAAAGAACAGGTCTATACAGAAAAAAATGCAACCCTTTCAAACTAGGTCTGCTGACTGTGCGTTATTGTTACTAGCTTTACATGAGCTTATAACTAACTTTGTCTTTTTGGAATTTTCATGTTTTAAGATATTCATACATGTGTGACTTGATTCTGTTGTTTTCTATCTAAAGTAATCTGTTGCTATATTCCTTTATATTTTGTAGTATAGTCTCATTTTGTTAAATTCTTTTAAACCGTTTGGTTTGTTTGTTACTAGTTCATTAGCTCATTGATTGTGGAATTTTACTGACTGGGATTTTATTATATGACTGTATTGGATGTGATATGTTTATATATATTGTTTAATTAGTATACCTTTATGTCTTTGTTTTATCTTTTATAATACATTAATTTTCTATTCTTTTTATTCTTTTGTTGTTACTGATAAGTATTATTTGGTATAATTATATATCTTAATATAATAAAATCTATTGCTGATATATACAATATTCTTGTATTATTATTATATATATACCGGATATACACCAACAACATGTCTATGTATTCACTAAATTATTTTACACTAGTATAGTGTGTAGTTATCTAAACAATCGATACTACTAATACTATATAATATATGTATACCATGGTATATGTGGTTATGTACTGGTTTGTCTAGACAATATAAAGAGTATAATACCTTTAATATACTTGTACAATATATAGATTACAATAATACAAGTCTACATGTAAACAAGTACATAATGTGTATACGTTTTGTCCCGTGACTTCTCTCTTGCTGACATTGGCAGTAAAAGTCTATACAAATCCATTATACTGAGAGGTAGAGCTTACATAGCTGCAAATACTATTAACAATTTGTGTGTTAAAGAATACATGAATTTTACAATGTATTGATCAGTAACATTACATATACTATGCTGTCATAATGTGTTACTTTGTTAATTTCATTTACATTACAGAAAAACTTTTCTTTATAAAATCATAACTTTTATAATTGGAGAATGGCTAAGACTGCAATTATACAAGGAGGATGAGGTTGAACGTATCAACTTGAATTAAAATAAATACCATTGCAAAGTTGCGATGTGAGGCCTTATTCTCTAAGGTAAATAATTCCAAGATACGGCCATATTGATAAGAGAAGAGGCGGAGCTGAGCATGGGCAGAAAAAGTTTCCCTGGAAACGGCTGTAGTAAACAGAAAAGAAAGTTTAGAGGCAATTTCTTTGAGGATTTTGATGAATTTTGGACGCGTATTCTCGTTTGTATTAGTATTAGTTCATCCTCATAGATAGTCTTAACTAATTAGAGAGACGTAAACGCATAGCGCAGCCTCAAATAACTATGCCTACGTAAGTTTTGTACTAAACGTTAATCATTATCCACTGTCATCTTTTTTACTTCTAGACTCCGACAGTACTTAGTAACAACCGCAATTTGTGTACTTCTGATATTAGTGCCTACTCGATATCATGCGAGTGTGCAGGATAGAGATAACAAGTTTATTATCCAGCTACCGTTTGGAAATATCTCAACTAAACCTACCCATGTTACTAGTTTCGTAATATGGCTGTCAGTAACTGCAACATGCACTTCACTTGGCTATGATATGAATACCTTTGAAACAATACCTCCAATTTTATATCTATTAGGAAAGGTCAGTTTATATATATTAGCAATTTTCATAATGATTTCGTTAGTCGTTGGCTATGAAGTGTGTATGTTTATTTACATATACATATCGTATGCAGTAACATGCTCGTTTGGTATCCAGCTTTTTTTAATATTGCCATTTTTATCCATGCTATCTCACACTGTGCATGAAATCTTGTTTTTAATGAACTTAAAGATCTACGCTCATCGATCGTCAAGCAAGTTTCGATATCATATTTACTTAAGTGCTGGCTATAATGGGACAATGCTTGTTCATGTTATCTACATGGGATTAACTGCCCTACATAACATGAATGCTGACGATATCAACTTGGAAACTGTTATAGTTATTCTTCTTGGTTTAATGGAATGTGGATATCGTATGATAGCTTTAATATGCTACATTAAAGTCTGCATTCAAGCGTTTAGGAATGAGGCTAAAGTAGCACAGTATCGTGGAGACTTTGATGTGAACCCTGAAAGGTCAAGTAATCGTGGTCAAGATAAGCTAATAGTACGATGAAGTGACAATGTCCATGGACTTCCAATTAAGTTACACTAATGCGTTGCTATATATATATTAATCCTGCTATTAATTGTGTCTACTAATTAATTTGAGCAGTTGTAGGGATTTGGATTAACATGCATTTTATTTAGTGATTTTCCAAATCATTTTATTTAACTGAAGTTTATTAATAGACAAAAATTTTGATGCTTATGAATTTTTATGATTATTATAGTATTCGCTAAATATATTAAGTAGTACACACAATTAACAATATGCTTAAGATATAAAACTCGATTATAATTTTTATTTTATGAAAGTTATATATTGGGATTAGTGCTAATTATTGTTATTGTTTTTGTTATTGTTATTTTTACTGTGAATACTACAACTACATATATTTAAACTAAGCTTATGAATAAATCATTTTGATTTATATAACTATATAGAGTGAATGACAACAACATGTGTGATCTGACCTTATATGGATGTTGGCATATGGTCATCATATGCAATTTGGATGTATATAGTATTAGCTGGAGTGGATTAATGATTCTTATGTTCTCCAGTTAGATCAAGTGTGGAACATTATAATAAGTACAGTGATTAAGTCAACAGTTACTATCAAAACTCGCCATATGGTTACTCTTACCAGCAGTTATTAGTGTCTCCATTATGAATATGTGGAAACAACAAAAACCAAATATACATATTTCCAGGTTTGCCATAGTATTAGGAGTAGTGAGTATTATCATATGATTTTTGGATTATATACACCACCTCAACTGCCTGGATAATTCAGCTATTATATCTCCTTCCATCCGTGGCTCTTATTGCACACACTATGTATCAAATATTCTATCTTACATCAAGGGAAAGAATGACGGCAGTTGGTAATCACTTGCAAACTCTGATTACAAATGCTATATTCAATGGTGTTATGATTTTACATGTTCTGACTATGGTAGCTATTTTTCAGCCCAACTACATCATACTAATCTACATGGATGATACATCGATACATGATAATAATGTATTGAGTATAGGCAATTTACAAATTTGTTTGTAAACAAACAAATTTGTCACCCTCAAATCCCCAGTGCCACAAAAGTACAGCAAATCTGGTTATGATGTCATTAGTGACATATCGTCACCCATTTGGAGACTTCATAACTGGACAAATGCAACCTTACACACCCATCAGCGGTTTGAGAACAATGTGTTATGATTTATACATTACTTTGGTTAATCACCACACATTACTTAGAACATGTTGTACTAGTAATGTATATATATATATATATAATATTATGTGTAATTATGTATAGAGTATTTGTGACAGTAGTATATATATCCTACTATGGTTGTAATTTACTAGTGTAATAATGTAAACAGACATATGACAAGTTTGTGCCCTATTTCTAGACAACATGTCTCTTGTATCTCATAACTGACTACTATAACATCTATTCACACTAAGTAAATATGAACATTCTATTATAACATGTGATTGTGTGAAAATGAAATGAATTTCTAATTATACATCACATATTACAATGATAAGTACATTGCATATCAGGAAAGTGTGGTTGTTTGGATTGAGAGTATATACTAAGTTGTGAGTACAGTGTGCCAAGTAAACAAATTAAAACAATTGATTATGTTATTACAAATACTACCTAGTAAGCAAACACATTCAAATATGAATAATCAGAGACAATAATATGGAAGTTGAGACAACAAGTAGTTTAGTTTAATATAGTGTTGTAGTCAGTTAACTCTGCTTAAGAAATGCCTGTATATATACACATGATAAACTCGTCATGCTCATTCATGTTATGTATATGGCAATGACTGCTGTCTTTACTGGAGGTATTCTGATAATAATGTCAGATATTTTGTTAAATTTGACAATGAGAATAGTTACAGTTGTGACTGAAAGAGAACAGGCTTATAAAGAAAAACACAACCCTTTCAAAATAGGTCATTTGTGTCCTGTTACTATGTCTATGGGAGCTCATAGCTATAGCCAGGCTTTGTACTCTTTAGACTTGGAATTTGCTGTTTAAATATTACTATTAATTTTGATTGACTTATTAAGTACTGAGAAGTGATATGTTATAAATTTAATTACTATTTATTATACATTAATTTTCTATTTTTTAATTTTCTTGCTATTGTTATTTAATATATTTTTCTTAACTTTCCTTTGGAGTTCAGTGTTATTTTAATACCGAATATGCATCCCACACAATTAATTTGATTAAAACTAGTCATATGCCTTATATAGTAATATAAACTTTAACCAGACATATGTCTATATCTTTAAAGGAAACCAGTTAAGCTAAACCATTTTATATGTAACATACATATTGTCATTATGCACATGCTTTTGTTCTTTTGTTCTATCGCATTGTATCATCACACAATTTGCTGAGTCAGGCATATGTGTTCGTGTGTGTGATGAAGGAATTATACTCTGTCAATCAATCAATCAATCAGTACTTGTTACAGAAAGAACAAGTACTTGTTACAGAAAGAACAAGGTCAGTGACAATGACCTTTTCTTTTCGAGTGACGTAAACACGTAATTAATAAAATTAATAGATGATTAATAATTACGTGGACCACGCCCCTCATGCACGTGACGTGAGTCATCTCGGTCATATCGACAAGATCGTAGCTTCTTCCGAGTCTCTTTCCTTGCTCCTTGATCACAGGCTGCAAATACGCAAGTCTCTAACGGTTCATTGGGCTTGTGGATTCTCTTATTATTCTACTAAGGTTCAATGTATATTATCTTGGTGACAGGTAAATACTCGGTGAAACACAAATTCAGAAAAAAGTTGTAGCAAGTCTGCAATCTCATTTTTTTGCTTGGTCTATATCTTTCCAGTCTTACTTAACTCAATGATAGAAGCGTTATCAAAGAGGTTAGTTATATGAAGACTACTATGACGTAAATATATTGTACTTTATGTCTATAGATTCGTTGTAACTGGACTCTTATTAGCTCTAAGCATTGCTCTTCGATTTGTCGTCACAATATTTAATCTCAATCAACCTTGGGATCTTTGCTTGGAGCATATTGGAGCAGTTGCCATATGTCCAAATGATATATTCAATATATGTATATGGGTCACCATGTCATCTTTATCCTTCGATTTATTGAAGGAGGTCTATGGTTTGCAAACTATAAAGCCTTTGCCATGGATGCAAAGATGGCTGAAAGTAAGCTCAATAATAACCACCATAAACCAAGGCAGTGTATATCGACGTGGAGTATTTTTGCTACTGATCATTGCAATGTTGACATATCAGTTATGGATGATAATTCATGTATACCTAATGTTTGTCATTCAATTGATCTGGTTAAAACAGCTGGGCTTGTTAATGCCGTTGATCACAGTGCCTTTACACACAGTTTTACAAGTATATTTTCTATTTTACTATTGATGGTGTTCTTACCGTTCTAACTTAAGGCACATCAAGTATTTCATAATATTAAGTTGTTTTTTTAACTTAGTTATGGTGGAACATGTTGCTAGTGTTATCATTACTACAGCCTATCAACATTACAAACAAGGAGATTACATTACATTGGACATGTGTATTGGGTTGGTACTAGCTGTTTTAGAAGTAACAATCCGATTTTATTCATGTTGTAGATTATGGCGTATTTATAAGAAATATGAGCCTGATACACCAAATAATACTGAAGTAGCTGTCTCATCTCGTAGCTGGACAAACACGGACTTAGTAGTAATAAGATCAGAATACCGTCGTGTATGTAGTGATAACGATAACAATGAAAACCATCTACAAAGACCATTACCATGTACTGAGCAGAATGTTATGGAGAACACTGAATTCGTTAGTGGTTTAAAACGTTAAAAATATATATCCCAAAGTCCTCATAACTTAACAAGCTATAACTTTAACATTTTATATAGTACATTTGTTTTAAACTTTTCATATACATTGAATATGAGGTCATCATAATTAATAGATTATGATGACATCATATGATAATTAACTAATATTGCTAATATTGCTGATTTCTGTGTTATTAATGTTATAAATGTTTTCATAGAATACTAATGATAAAAACATTTTGAGTACTTCAAGTCTGCAATTGTGAAGCGACAATGTTGTTTGAAAAAGCAAACATTATGTCATTTCTAGATTAATGATTCTTATGTTAAATCAAGTTGGAACACTATATATAAGTACAGTGATTAAGTTATCTGGTTACTTCTGTCAACAGTTACTGGTCTCTCTATCAAAACTATACAGAAACAAAGACTTGATATACAGATCACAAAATGAATTTTATTAGGACTCGGAGTGTTTTCATATGACCTGTGAATCATTTCAAATGTATTTTGAATGATGAAAATAGCAGCAACCAGTTTAGTCATGACATCTATTATAATTTAGTTAGTCTCATCTCGTGATCAATTTTTTACTTGACTGTAGAACAGTCCTTTAATTAATTATTCATCTTATGTGTATGGCAATGACTGCTTTCTTTACTGGAGGTATTTCTGAGGATAATTTCAGATATATATTAAATTTGACAATGAGAATGGTTACAGAAAGTTGTGACTGGGAGAGAACAGGTTTATAAAGAAAAAACACAACCCTTTTAAAGTAGTTCATTTGTGTCTCATCACTATATCTATGGGAGCTCATAGTTATAGTCAGGCTTTGTACTCTTGGAATTTGTTGTTTAAATAAGTACTTAATTATAACTTACTATTGAGTTTGACTGACTTATTAAGTACTGAGAATGTAACTGTGTAGTATGAAGAGTTTGTTCTTACATCATTTAATTAATATATATAAAAGTAATATATTAAAGTTTCTAATTTTTTATTCTTTGTTGTTGAGAAGTATTAATTATTTGGCATATTTTTCTTAATAGAGATGCTAGTGATTTGTTGCAAAGGGAGAGTGCATCCCACACATAATTATGATGAACCAGTTTTTAAAACTAGTTAGACATGTGTAGTAATTAAGACAATAGAGTATCTAATAACACCATAGAGTAATGTAATCTTTGACCAGTCACACATCTATATATCATCAGAAAAAGGAAACCAGTCAAGCTTTTTATGTGGATGTTTATCATTACTATTATATAAACTTTTATTTAATTAGTTACATTCTCGGATTTGTGGATCAACTTTTAATAGAGTAATTATTATTGTTATTGTAGCTATAGTGAGCATCTAGAATGAACTGTTTAGTATTATTGTCATTGTAGCTATAGTGAGCATCTAGAATGAACTGTTTAGTATTATTGTCATTGTAGCTATAGTGAGCATCTAGAATGAACTGTTTAGTATTATTGTCATTGTAGCTATAGTGAGCATCTAGAATGAACTGTTTAGTATTATTGTCATTGTAGCTATAGTGAGCATCTAGAATGAACTGTTTAGTGTATATTATGTGGTTGTCATTCTCGTCTTTTAATGATTTCTTTTTTATTATGTATATAGCTGTTAATAGTTCATTTATAATTATTATAATCTATATCAGGTGACGACCCCATGTGAACGGAACTATAGGCGATGATCATGAATTTGATTAATTTTCCTCATAAGGAACAATAGCAAGGATCTCATCATCTTACAACTGAGTAAACAATAATTGTAATATATAAGAAAGAGTTAAAAATTACTAGTTACTATAGAAACTAACGAGACTGATGTCACAAGTTTAAAATTACTAGTTACTATAGAAACTAACGAGACTGATGTCACAAGTTTAAAATTACTAGTTACTATAGAAACTAACGAGACTGATGTCACAAGTTAAAAATTAGTTACTATAGAAACTAACGAGACTAATGTCACATGACAGACAATCTGTGCTTGTGCAATATCTAAACTGGTTAAAAATCGAGCGCTGTCTGTACCATTCTTCAGTATTCCGTTGTCTCTGTTGTTGATATGTGGAGTTTGATCTATTTTTCTTGTCACAGAGACGTTGGAGATTGATATCCTATATAATTATTATATGTTTATTGACAGAAAACGTTATTATTCCATAAAAAGAAGTCTACGGTAAAGGATAAAAATATCGTGTTGGTTAGTGGTATTTCTTTAATTTTAATTTTCTCAGTGATGCCTCCCTTTTCCGAGAGGTTAGTTATTCGTCAAGATATTCTATATTATATATTCTAATATTCTAATTTCTACATAGATCACTAAGTAAATTTACTTATATTCTGAGCTACAGCAGCGCTAAAGTCCTAGCTATGGCTATTGCTCTTCGGACTCTCCTTGTTAACTTCAACCTTGATTCGCCAGGTACTATGTGTATCGTCTGTAGTAATGTTATATGGCTTACAATGACGATAATATGTGTGGTATTGTTAAAAGAGATTTGTTATCTACAAACTTCAAATTTCTTCTTGAAGATAAAGAACCGACTTAGAAGACGTCCAATTGTAATGTTAAATGATGCATTCCGCTATGTAAAATTCCTGTTATCCGTTGTGCCATTACTATTATATCAACTTTGGATGATAATTCATATATATTCTCATTTAATTGAACACTTTAAAATACTTGCACAAATAGGCCTAGTGATGCCATTTATCATAGTACCTTTATATACAGTCTTTCAAGTATATTTTCTAAGGCACTTTAAATTGTGTCGGCGCCATTTAAATCTAAAACATCTCATATTTTATGTAACATTGAGCTGTTCTTTTGATGTGGCTATGATAGAATATCTGGCAAGTGTTATGATTACGACTTTCATAGCATTTCTTCATGGACAACATGATACTGTCGATATGTGTATTGGATTTGTGCTAGGCATTTTGGAACTTACGTTTCGACTTTATTCGTTGCGTTGTTGTTATAAGCTGTGGCGTATTCATAAGAACCTTAAAGAATATAAAGTATCGTATGTGGAAACAACAGAAGGCTGGAGGTGTACTCAGCTTGTTGTCTCAGTACATTGTATTTTAAGTTGTTTCAGTTGTGATGATACAGATGATGACCTTTACCCTGCTTCATCTACATGTACAGGGCTTAATAATAATAACAGTAGTGAAGTGGTCACTGGTATGTATGATGATAACATTGTGTGACATGACTTCTAATAAACTGTTGTGTATAAAAATAGGTTTAGTATTTTTTTTATACTAATTGTATTTTTGTAATGTTTTAAGTGATTTATTTTAGTAATAAATGTTTCTTACTCATGTAGAAGTATTGTTGTCATTAATGAAATGTTTGTGATTAATTGGTCAGGACATTTGTTATATATAGTCTCATCTCGTGATTGTTTTTTACTTGACTGTGCAGCAACTATAGAATAGTTCCTTAATTAATTAGATAATAGTTAATTAACTAGTCATACCTTCTTCATTCCAGAGTGCATTCTTAACAAATCTTTTAGCAGCTTCTTTATTAACATGTGGTACTTCTATAATAATACATAATGACAAATCTAGGAATATTTTGTATTCTTTAGGGTCTTTGATAATGTGTTATACACTACTCTCATACTTAACTTATATCCTGTATAATATATACATTGTAATGTATAATACTGGGTAGAAGTTAAGTATGAGAGTAGAGTACATACAACACATTATCAAGTGTATATAACTAGTGTTTATAATACATTCATGTAACAGCTGTCATATAAACATCAGTGTACATGTGGAAATTGATTCCAACTGCATGTCAGACTTTAAAATTCAAATCGAGAATAAACAGTGTGTTTCTGAGTGTGCTAAAGAATGGAGGAAACGATAAGTTCCGAAGCCTCTGAATATGATACTGATACAAGGCAGTCACCACTCACCAGAAGAAGAGGAAGAGAAAAATTTATAAACAAAAGTATAACAACACTTGGGAGAAGGACCCCAATCTGGAATCAACTAAAAGTGATGCTTTGCTAATGGCAAAACAAGGTCTTTCTTCAACATACATGCTGCATTGAATTTGATCCAGATTTGGACATGTATAAAATGGTAAACAATACTATATATGACTCAGATAGCTTTGACTGACTAACTTACACTTAAATTTTACTGTGATAATGAGTGAATATTTGTAACAAAGATATTCTGGGGAAATTATATATAGGGTCTGGGGAATCTGTGGATTTTTTGCTTCTGGGAAAAAGTAAATTTTGGACCTGGACTCCTGGAGACAATGATGTAATGTTTATGATCACATGACACTCTGTTGTATATTAGAGTACACAACTATAGCGTTGCTCTTTAGTCTATTCTGTTCTGTTGTTGATATGAAGACTTTGGCCTATTTTTCTTGTCACAGAGACTTTGGAGATTGATATACTATAGCCTATAGATAACTCATATATAAGGCTCAGTATGAACTTGCCTCGGTAAGTATGGAGGATTGTAGAATGTATCTGTATTCAATTTATTTTGTGCATTCAGATTTCGTCATGTCATCTATGTGATCTCTACTTCCTGGCTAGCTTTAGCAGTAGTGTTTCGGTTGCTGCTTATATACCTGCCTGAATTGGATCAACAATGGAAGACCGACTATATATCCACTCAATTAAGCGACTTAAATGTCATTGCTATCTGGTTGCTATTGACAACAGTTATTAGTATTTCTGTTAAGAAGATGTTCGAACGAAAACCTTGCGTACGATTTAATGGATCAGCTGTATTGCTTGCATTGGGCGTGTTTTTCTATGACGTCGAAATAATATATAACGTATTTGCCACTTGGACAGTAACATTTGCTCCAATAGTAAGGCTACTGCATATCTTTCCAGCTTTTAGCCTTGTTATCCATTCCTTCTGTCAAATCATCTACTTGACATCATTTGACCAACGACAAGCTGCTTCAGGAATATGGGTTCTAGCATTTGCGTTAGCAAACATTTCGTTTAATGTCATTATGATATTACATCTTTTAACAATGATTGTCATTATTACCATCAATACTTCTAGTAGTATTGAAGTTAATAACAGTTATTTCTATATTGTATTGGGATTAGTTGAGCTGTTCCATCGGATATGGGCAATACGTCAATTCATAAATAAATTTGAGCACCATGTAGCTCAAGAAAGTATGCCATCTGCTTCAGTATTGACAGGTCATTGTCGATATGCCTATAAGGAATTCCGTTCTCCCATTCCATCGTATAATGAACCTTACCTGTCGATTGCTATACAAGTTAATGATGCTATAAATAACAGTCCAATTATATATATATGTGGTTTATTATCTCGCTGTATGCCTCGCTAAAATTTATTGTCATGATATGGCTTCATTTATTGTTGTACATTATTGTATCAATGTATTGAGTGAAAATGTTTTTTTTTAAACTTTTTGTTAACTGATTTTATGTAATTAAATTTGTTACAAATGGTTGCCAAGATGACTTCAATACTGGGCAAGTAGATCAAGATAAAATATGATCCTATAATAATATTTGAAATTACATGGACAGTTTAATAGAACATCATTATGGTATTCTGTTTGTTCATGAACAACACTGGACGAATGCAACCTTAAACCTCATCACCAGTTTGAGAACAATGTGTTATGATTTATACATTACTTTAGTTAATCACCACACATTACTTAGAACACATTGTACTAGTAATATATATATATATATATATGATTATATATATATATATATATATATATATATATATATATATATATATATATAATGTGTAATGTAATAATTATGCATATAGAGAGAATGTTTGTGACAGTAGTATATATATCCTATTATGGTTATAATTTACTACTGTAATAATGTAAACAGACATATATATATATAATTATATACGACAATTTGTGTCCCATTTCTAAATAATCCATCTCTTCTCTCTCATACTATGACATCTATTCACACTAAGCATACATGAATATTTTATTATAACATGTAATTGTGTGAAAATGAAATCAATTTCTAATTATATATATTATTATAATGATAAGTACATTACATAAGGTGTGGGTGTTTGGAATGAGAGTATTAAGTTATTAATGCAATGTGCAAGTAAACAAGTGATAATATCATTATAAATACTACCTAGTAAACAAAATTCAAACATGAGTAATCATAGATACTAATATGGAAGTTGAGACAAGTTCTAAGCTATAGTATATAATTTAATAGTTGCTGTAGTCAACTCATCTAGTTTTTATAAGAATTGTCAGTAAATTTATTGTAAAAATACATAACCTCATCATGGTCATGTACGTCCTAGTGTTATGTAGTGTATGTCCTAGTGTTATGGATTACTGGTTTAATGTATACCCCAAAGTCCTCATAACAGGCTATAACTTTAACATTTTATATAGTACATTTGTTTTAAACTTTTCATATACATTGAATATGAGGTCATCATAATTAGTAGATTATGATGACATCATATAATTAACTATTATTAACTGATTTCCGTGTTATTAATATTATTGTCATAAATGCTTTCATGATATTTGTTATATATAATTTAGTTAGTCTCATCTCGTGATCTTTTTTTACTTGACTGTGCAGCAGCTATAGAAAAGTCCCTTAATTAACTAGATAATAGTTAATAAACTAGCTATACCTTCTTCATCCCAGAGTGCATTCTTAACAAATCTTTTAGCAGCTTCTTTATTAACATGTGGTACTTCTATAATAATACACAATATCATTAATACACTAACTGTATGGATGAAGGAACAATAGACTATAGACATACTATATACTAACCTCCCTTTAATCTCTCACTAGTTACATTAGTTCTTTGCATATACTCCTGTATTCTCTCTTAACAATATGATTTAAAAGCAAATTTTCTATATTACATTCTCATTTTCTCTCACCAGTTCAGTTTTAATGTTATGGGATTTGGGATTTACCCCTTGTGTTGTTAAGTACACTAAATTAAATGACAATAACAGTAACTATGACAACCAAGTTTATAAACAGTTATCGTCAACAGAGTTGTAAACCAAACACAGTTAAATGGAGCTCAAAATGACTTAATTAATATTTTGGATAGGGGTTAACCCATTAAGGTAGTGTCTGTTCACAGCTCTGTGACTATTACTTAAATGTTAACACAATATCAGTATCAATATCAGTATCAATGATACAATCTAAGTTGATAAAATAAGTTGTTGTATCAACTTAGATTGTATCATTGATACTGACAAAATCAAGCTAACCAGCTCACCCCAGAATAATGAATTAATAGTGTAACATAGTGTTAAAGTCAGTGATGCATTGTCAAGATTAGAGAGCTATGAGAGAGAGAGAACCAAGTAATAAAAAATAGGAGTGGATCTCGAGGGTGGAAGATACCTTTCTTCTGAAGCAGTTCTAGAGGTAGCTAAAAGAGGTTTTAAAATTTTTTCTATACTAGCCAGTGAGTGATGACAATCTAGATATTGTTCTTCAATTTCTTCAGGTACTTTATCCTCATCTTCTACTTTCCTTTTTTTAGACTTTGAGGCCATGATCTCTTCCCTTCTTCCACGTGATAACCAAAGCAAGATTTCTGTATACTCAATTGAGGGTGTGGCTACTTCCCATGTACAGATGATGGAAGAATTTCCAGACGCAGTGACTTTCCTTGGGAATGTTCAAAGTATTTATCCTCAAATTCTTTCTGTTCTGACTACAAAACAACTGAAAATATTAGATGAAGATCCAAAGTAACTTAACATATAATGTTGAATCTTATATCATATATATATATATATTTTTTTTTAGTACTCCACTTGGGAAAGACAATTTGAATGAAACATTCATTGATCTTGCAGAGACATATTATAATGCTAAACTTTCAGCTGAAAGTGCAGAGAGCAGTCTTCGGAATGAGCTCCTAGAGCCACACAAAATAGATAGAGAGGTAGACAATGCAAGCAATATCATTTTGAAATATTTTCTTTGAACATACATGTGTATTCCTATTCATCCATTTATGCAAATTGTTGATCCATTAATTGTACTATTTAACTATTAATGTTGTATCCATTTTATTTAGTTGGATTGTAAAAGTCACAAGTCCTTGGTAACAGCATTAAAAAAAATTGCTGACCGCCTCCTCAAAATTTGTGACTTAAAACTTAAAGCAACAGAGAAAATTAATGGAGAGGCAGGGCTACCTCGTGTTATTAGGTTGTCTCGACGTCTTAAGCTATCTGAAGCAGAAACAAATATTATGGTATACATTTTAGTATGGCAGGTAAGTATATCAAAGGAGCAAGTCAAACAAGTTAACTTCTTTTAATTTTTAAACTGAAAGTGAAAGTATTGTGGTTTAGTTTATAACCTAATCATTGCCCTTTGTGTTGACAGACTGACCAAATTTTCACTCCCTCAACATTAGTTTAGTAGTATGTGTAGATATCACATGATAATCACATGACTACTACATAATTTGAGTGTTTCTTTTTTAGATTGGAAAGACAGATCGTGATGATAGACGAGCGATGCCATCAGGTCCTTCATATAACACTGGTACTCTCTCTATTTGTCGAGTTTTCAACATGAAAATATCTGAGATGATGAATTTTTTGGGCCAAGAACGTCTTCACATGAAACAAGGACTATTCCCTGACGTACAACAAATGTATTTGCTTCATTCATATCTAGGTTTTGATGAGGTGTCGTTGCATGCTTTAGCAGGTGCTCCTCTGAAATCCAATGACTTTCTAAAATTGGAACAAACATGTTTAGCTGATGTTATTGTTGAAGAAGGTGGTAATGAACATCTTAGAGGGGGCAGTTGGCTATCAAAGGAGACAAGTTCTCAAGTAACACCTGTAGTACAACCTGGATTAGAATCTGGAATAACAAAGGTCAGTTGTTAGTATTGTTTGGCTTTGTAATCAGAAAAAGGATTCGCTTTTATTGATGTGGTTATGATGTTGGCATCAATGCAATTCATTTGAGGGTATTTGGAATTTATAAATTGATATCTGACGCTGTTAAGATAATTTTGACTTCACACTATATTATTGTTTACTTTTATAGGATGATTCTAAGGAAGATGAAGCAGAATCTCCTGTTGAGGACAAAAAGCCTCCAGGAAATGATGTATTAGATCTTGCTGAACTATTGCGTTTTGAAAGAGAAAGAGAGAAAGATGTGAAGAAAAAATATATAGAACCTTCTACAGATGACACAGAGGGTGATTCTGACAAACTTACTCCTTATAAGACTGATCTTGAATATTTGGATGACCATTTTCAGGTGATATATTTTAATAGTTGCTTAGCAACAGATGAAGTTAATCAACTTTCTATAATAATAGCATGACTTCATTTTATCCTCTAATTAGTCTTTTGTTTTATAAAAATAATTATTATTAATATTATTAATTTAGTTAATAACTCAAAAATTGAAGGTCAATTCAATGGACTCACGAATGGAAATGGAAGTATGTATTACAAATTTTATCTGATTATCGTTCTAAATATAAACAGACTCAGTTGGATGATGAGGTGCGTGATACTCGCACTATCAGACAAAAAGTAATCTAATTATTTATAATTTGATAGTTATTAATTAATTATTTTTTATTATAGAGAGAAGCTGAGAGTAAAGCAAAAGTATTAGCAAAAAAATGTGAAAGACGTTTGAAAGTAAGTTCTTCTGATTACAAACTAATCCTGGATATGAGAAAGAGACCTCGGTGTTTGGGTAGAATAATGTTGATAGTTTTTCCACCAAACTAATCCTGGATATGTAAAATACTTATTAGCTCTCAGAAGAAATCATTTGATCTATCTTTCTCTCTAGCTTACTCGAGAGGCTGGAGTTATGGTTCCTCGTCTAGAAAGAATGGTTGAATCTCGAGGACTACAGCCATTTGAGAAGAATGTCCTTTTAACTCTTATTGGTTTTATCATTCAACCAAATAAGGTATTGGTCATGTGATCTGGTATCTAATAAATATCACATGTTCTACTATTAAATGTTATGTGATCTAATATCTAATATCACATGTTCACTGTAAAAATTAATTGGTTGATTTAACCATTATTTGGTTATATGGGTTACAATTACAAACTTATTTTTGTTGAAAAGTAAGCATAATACTGTTTTGATTACTAATGTACTACTGTTTATGTAGCTACATAACCATTAATGTCATAACACATTAGTAATCAAAATAGTATTAAGTTTACTTTTTCTATATGCAACCTATATAACCATGTATTGGTTAAACCAACTATTCAATTTTTACAGTGTTCTACTATTAAATATCATGTGAATTCTTTAGATTATACCATTTGAAGTTATGGGATTTGGATTCTCAAATAGCGAAGGTACTTTCTCTGTTGGCGAACTATTGAGGTTGTTCTGCCCTACTCTACAAGATCAGATCAAACATCGTATGTATTTTTATAAAACAGCAAATTTAGTTAGAGAAGGAATGATCATTGTTCATAACTCTGGATTAAATGGAGACCCTACTAGTGCTAAGGTAAATAGAAATTAAGAAAATAAATTGTTTACATGTAGACTTACAAAAATAACAATTTTCTTCAGTATGAGGTTTACATAAAGATTATCTCAACACAATCTTTATATAACAAAAATGGATTTTTAAATTATAAAGGTTAAAATGACTAGTGTGTTTTGTAGGTTAACTAAACAAATTGTTATTAAAGTAGATCTGAGGTAGATTATTAAGTTATTAATACATTACAGTAATGTCTTGTGTAAGTTATTAAAACATTATATTAACATCTTTTATAACAGGTGGAAATAGATCGTCGTATGTTGGATTTTTGTGTTGGACTAGATACTGAGTTCTCAGAAATTGTAGAAGGTTCTCATTTGTATTACCCCAATACACAATTTGATCAGGTAAGTCTACTAGTGGACCTGGTATATTAAGCATAATGAATTATTTAATCTCATAATTAGAATATATATGGTATTTATACCACATCCTATAGGTCATTCTCAGTAAGGAACATAAGTCCCTTATATTAAACACTGTCAGTAATTTTGAATCTTATAAAAAATGGCGTAAGAGATTAGGTATGGATGATGCTATTACATATGGAGCAGGAATGGTCATCTTGTTCCATGGAGCTCCCGGTACTGGTAAAACAATGATGGCTAATGCATTGGCTAATAAACTCAAAAAGAAAGCAAGTCAAAGTATTACTTACCTTTTTTTAATATTTCCTTTAATTATTAGGTTCTTCTGATTAATTTTCCATCACTGGGTAGTATGTTTGCTGGAGAAAATTTCAAGTTTATTTTTCGAGAAGCTAAGATCAACGATGCCATTTTGTTCTTTGATGAATGTGAAGCCATCTTTGAAACAAGAGAAAAAGGCAGTCACGATGTCAATATGTTGCTGACAGAGATTGAAAGGTAAAAAAACAAACTTACATTCTTGACTTTTAAGGTTAACTTGTGAATTTTCTTGTACATTAGACATGATGGTTTGATAATAATGGCTACAAACCGTCCATATGATCTTGATGAAGCCATGCATCGTCGTATAATGATAGCTATAGAATTTCGTCAACCTGACCATCTTCTCCGTAAAGCAATCTGGGAGTCCCATATACCAGAACAGATGAAGTTAGCTGATGATGTTGACCTTGTAAGTTAATTGGAGATCATTTAGAGAGGTTGTGGACTCCTGCTCTTAGCACAGAAAGATCTTTTTATAAAGTTATTACTGTATCAATGATTGCTTCTTGTTTTATTTAGAGCTTGTTGTCTTTGCGTTTCGAATTGACAGGTGGATTTATTAAAAATGCTATCCTGTCTGCACTCTCTATTGCTGTCTCTCGTGATGGTGAGATACCTATTGTCTCTCAGAAGGATCTACTTCAAGGAGCTAACCTACAATTGAGAGGAAGGTTGAGAATGAAAGACTTTCATCGACGTCTTGTGCCTGCGCACGGACTTGATAAAGTGATCGTTTCTGAAAAATTAATGAAGACTTTGAAAGAGATTGTCCAATTTGAGAAAGCAAGGTTAGACTTTTAGTCACATCAAAAATTACATGTTTCTTTTCTTCAATAGATCTGTATTGTTTGGTCAGTGGGGATTTGGTAAAACAGAACAACAAGGACTGACAGTGCTCTTCCATGGGGCACCAGGCACTGGGAAGTCACTCGCTGCTGAAGCCATTGGTTATGAAGTTGGGAAACCATTAAAGGTTAGTAATGAGTCCTCTGTGACTATGTGTTATCTTTTATTATAAAGGTGGTAAACTGTGGAGAATTGTTAAGTAAATGGGTTGGTGAGAGTACTAAGAACATTGATTCCATTTTCGAAGAAGCTCGCTCAACTGATGCTATTCTTGTTTTTGATGAAGCTGAGGGACTATTTGGTCAACGTACTGATATGAGGTAAGAAGAAAAAGTTAAGTCCTTCATTCATTGCAACTCTGTGCCTTAAATTTACATGGTAATGGAGTTATTATTTCTTTGTTGTCTTGTGCAGTACCTCTACTGACCGATATGCTAATGTTGATGTAGGTGTTCTTCTCTATCATATTGAGAGGTTCCCTGGTATTATAATTCTTACCACTAACCTCATAAACAATATGGACAAAGCATTCTTCCGTCGTCTCAAATTTGTACTTCCTTTTGAGACTCCTTCGATGAAACTTAGAGAAGAACTATGGAAGGTTAGTAGTAGATAGAACATCTTAAGGATTATCATAGCTTTTCTTCAATTAGCTTCTTATTCCTGAGGAGACTCCTATCGATGGTGAGGTTGATTTCGGACGTTTGTCACATTTTGAAATGAGTGGTGGAAACATTAAAAGTGCTATATTTCGTGCTGCAGCTCGGGCTGCCCTCAGGTAAGAGAGCAATGTAACATTACTTTTAAATGTTGTATCCTGTAGGAGTTCTGAAAATCGTAAGCTCAAGATGTCAGATCTTGAGGAGTCTGCTGAAGAAGAAGTTGACAATGTACATATTGTACAGAGTAGAAGTTAAGTATGAGAGTAGAGTATAACACATTATCAAGTGTGTATAACTAGTGTTTATAATACATTCATGTAACAGCTGTCATATAAACATCAGTGTACATGTGGAAATTGATTCCAACTGCATGCCAGACTTTAAAATTCAAATCGAGAATAAACAGTGTGTTTCTGAGTGTGCCAAAGAATGGAGGAAATGATAAGTTCGGAAGCCTCTGACTATGATACTGATGCAAGGCAGTCACCACTCACCAGCAAAGAGGGAGAGAAGAACCTATAAACAACAGTATAACCACACTTGGGAGAAGGACCCAATCCAGAATCAACTAAAAGTTAAACAGTTGATGCTTTGCTAATGGTAAAACAAGGCATTTAACATACATGCTGCATTGAATTTGATCCAGATTTGGACATGTATAAAATGGTAAACAATACTGTGTATGACTCAGATAGCTCTGACTACACTTACTGTGTAATGAGTGATTTGTGAGTATTTGTAACAAAGCTTTCTGGGGAAATTATATGTAGGGTCTGGGGAATCTGTGGATTTTTTTGCTTTCTGGGGGAAAAGTAAATTTTGGACCTGGACTCCTTGGAGACCCTGATGTAATGTTTATGATCACATGACAATCTGTTGTGTATTAGAGTACACAACTATAGCGTTGTTCTTTAGTCTAGTCTGTTCTCTCTGTTGTTGATATGAAGACTTTGGCCTTTTTTTCTTGTCACAGAGACTTTGGAGATTGATATACTATAGATAACTCATATATAGGGCTCAGTATGAACTTGCCTCGGTAAGTATGTTGGATTGTAGAATGTATCTGTATTCAATTTATTTTGTGCATTCAGATTCCGTCATGTCATGTATGTGATCTCCACTTCCTGGCTAGCTTTAGCAGTAGTGTTTCGGTTGCTGCTTATATACCTGCCTGAATTAGATCAACGATGGAAGACTGACTATATATCCACTCAATTAAGTGACTTAAATGTCATTGCTATCTGGTTGCTATTGACGACAGTTATTAGTATTTCTGTTAAGAAGATGTTCGAACGAAAACCTTGCGTACGATTTAATAGATCAACTATATTGCTTGCATTGGGCGTGTGTATGTATGACGTGGAAATAATATATAACATATTTGCTACTTGGACAGTAACATTTGCTCCAATAGTAAGGTTATTCCAAATCTTTCCAGCGTTCAGTCTTGTTATGCATTCCCTCTGTCAAATCATCTACTTGACATCATTTGACCAACGACAAGCTGCTTCAGGAATATGGGTTCTAGTATTTGCGTTAGCAAACATTTCGTTTAATGCCATTATGATATTACATCTTTTAACAATGATTGTCATTTTTACAATCAATACTTCTAGCAGTATTGAAGCTAATAACAGTTATTTCTATATTGTATTGGGATTAGTTGAGCTGTTCCATCGGATGTGGGCAATACGTCAATTCATAAATAAATTTGAGCATCATGTGGCTCAAGAAAGTACGCCATCTGCTTCAGTATTGACAGGTCATTGTCGATATGCATATAAGGAATTCCGTTCTCCCATTCCATCGTATAATGAACCTTACCTCTCGATTGCTGTACAAGTTAATGATGCTATAAATAACAGTCCAATTATATATATATGTGGTTTGTTATCTCGCTGTATGCCTCGTTAACTTTATTGTCATGATATTGGCTTCATGTATTGTTGTACATAATTATTGTATCAATGTGTTGAGTGAAAGACGTTTGGTTTTTTTAACTTTTTGTGAACTGATTTTATGTAATTAAATTTGTTACAAATGGTTGCCAAGATGACTTACATACTGTGCAAGTAGATCAAGATAAAATATGATCCTATAATAATATTTGAAATTACATGGACAGTTTAATAGAACATCATTATGGTATCCTGTTTGTTCATGAACAACACTGGACGAATGCAATCTTACACCTCATCACCAGTTTGAGAACAATGTGTTATGATTTATACATTACTTTAGTTAATCACCACACATTACTTAGAACACATTGTACTAGTAATATATATATATATATATATATATATATATATATATATATATATATATATATATATAGATTATGTGTAATAATTATGCATAATAGAGAGAATGTTTGTGACAGTGGTATATATATCCTATTATGGGTTATAATTTACTACTGTAATAATGTAAACAGACATATGACAATTTGTGTCCCATTTCTAAACAATCCATCTCTTCTCTTTCATACTATGACATCTATTCACATTAAGCATACATGAATATTTTATTATAACATGTGATAGTGTGAAAACGAAATGAATTTCTAATTATATATATTATTATAATGATAAGTACATTACATAAGGTGTGGGTGTTTGGAACGAGAGTATTAAGTTATTAATGCAATGTGCAAGTAAACAAGTGATAATATCATTATAAATACTACCTAGTAAACAAAATTCAAACATGAGTAATCAGTGATACTAATATGGAAGTTGAGACAAGTTCTAAACTATAGTATGTAATTTAATAGTTGCTGTAGTCAGTTAATTAACTCATCTAGTTTTTATAAGAATTGTCAGTAAATTTATTGTAAAAATATATAACCTCATCATGGTCCTAGTGTTATGTAGTGTATGTCCTAGTGTTATGGATTACTGGTTTAATGTATACCCCAAAGTCCTCATAACTTAACAAGCTATAACTTTAACATTTTATATAGTACATTTGTTTTAAACTTTTCATATACATTGAATATGAGGTCATCATAATTAGTACATTATGATGACATCATATAATTAACTAATATTAACTGATTTCCATGTTATTAATATTATTGTCATAAATACTTTCATGATACTTGTTATATATAATTTAGTTAGTCTCATCTCGTGATCGTTTTTTACTTGACTGTGTGGCAACTATAGAATAGTCCCTTAATTAACTAGATAATAGTTAATAAACTAGCTATACCTTCTTCATCCCAGAGTGCATTCTTAACAAATCTTTTAGCGGCTTCTTTATTAACATGTGGTACTTCTATAATAATACATAATATCATTAATACACTAACTGTATGGATGAAGGAACAATAGACTATAGACATACTATATACTAACCTCCCTTTAATCTCTCACTAGTTATATTAGTTCTTTGCATATACTTCTGTATTCTCTCCTAATGATATGATTTAAATCAAATTTTCTATATTACAATTTCATTTTCTCTCACCAGTTCAGTTTTAATGTTATGGGATTTGGGATTTACCCCTTGTGTTGTTAAGTACACTAAATGAAATACAATAACAGTAACTATGACAACCAAGTTTATAAACAGTTATCGTCAACAGAGTTGTAAACCAAACACAGTTAAATGGAGCTCAAAATGACTTAATTTTTTCAATAGAGGTTAACCAATTAAGGTAGTGTCTGTTCACAGCTCTGTGACTATTACTTAAACCCTAACACAATATCAGTATCAATGATACAATCTAAGTTGATAAAATAAGTTGTTGTATCAACTTAGATTGTATCTTTGATACTGAGAAAATCAAGCTAACCAGCTCACCCCAGAATAATGAGTTAATAGTGTAACATAGTGTTAAAGTCAGTGATGCATTGTCAAGATCAGAGAGCTATGAGAGAGAGAACCAAGTAATAAAAAATAGGAGTGGATCTGAGTACGATTGAGGGTGGAAGATACCTTTTCTTCAGAAGCAGTTCTAGAGGTAGCTAAAAGAGGTTTTAAATTTTTTTCTATATTAGCCAGTGAGTGATGACAATCTAGACATTGTTCTTCAATCTCTTCAGGTACTTTATCCTCATCTTCTACTTTCCTTTTTTTAGACTTCGAGGCCATGATTCTTCCATGTGATAAGTTGATAACCAAAGCAACATGTATAGGATATTTCTGTATACTCAATTGAGGGTGTGGCTACTTCCATATACAGATGATGGAAGATTTTCCAGATGCAGTGACTTTCCTTGGGAACGTTCAAGGTATTTATCCTCAAATTCTTTCTGTTCTGACTACAAAACAACTGAAAATATTAGATGAAGACCCAAAGTAACTTAACATATAATGTTGAATCTTATATCATATATATATATGTTTTTTAGTACTCCACTTGGGAAAGACAATTTGAATGAAACATTCATTGATCTTGCAGAGACATATTATAATGCTAAACTATCAGCTGAAAGTGCTGAGAGCAGTCTTCGGAATGAGCTCCTAGAGCCACACAAGAAAGATAGAGGGGTAGGCAATGCAAGCAATATCATTTTGAAATATTTTCTTTGAACATACATGTGTATTCCTATTCATCCATTTATGCATATTGTTGATCCATTAATTGTACTATTTAGCTATTAATGTTGTATCCATTTCATTTAGTTGGATTGTGAAAGCCACAAGTCCTTGGTAACAGCACTAAAAAAAATTGCTGATCGCCTCCTCAAAATTTGTGACTTAAAACTTAAAGCAACAGAGAAAATTAATGGAGAGGCAGGGCTACCTCGTGTTATTAGGTTGTCTCGACGTCTTAAGCTATCTGAAGCAGAAACAAATATTATGGTATACATTTTAGTATGTCAGGTAAGTATAGGAAAGGAGCAAGTTAAACAAGTTAACTTCTTTTAATTTTTAAACTGAAAGTGAAAGTATTGTGGTTTGATTTATAACCTAATCATTGCCCTTTGTGTTAACAAACTGACCAAATTTTCACTCCCAAAACATTAATTTATTAGTATGTGTAGATATCACATGATAATCACATGACTACTACATAATTTGAGTGTTTCTTTTTTAGATTGGAAAGACAGGTCGTGAAGCTAGACGAGCAATGTTTGGGATGCCATCAGGTCCTTCATATAACACTGGTACTCTCTCTATTTGTCGAGTTTGTAACATGAAAATATCTGAGATGATGAATTTTTTGGACCAAGAACGTCTTCACATGCAACAAGGATTATTCCCTGATGTACAACAAATGTATTTGCTTCATTCATCGCTGAATTTTGATGAGGTGTCGTTACGTGCTTTAGCAGGTGCTCCTCTGAAATCCAATGACTTTCTAAAATTGGAACAAACATGTTTAGCTGATGTTATTGTTGAAGAAGGTGGTAATGAACATCTTAGAGGGGGCAGTTGGTTATCAAAGGAGACAAGTTCTCAAGTAACACCTGCAATACAACCTGGATTAGAATCTGGAATAACAAAGGTCAGTTGTTATAGTATTGTTTGGCTTTGTAATCAGAGAAAGGATTCACTTTTATTGATGTGGTTATGATGTTGGCATCAATGCAATTTCATTTGTGGGCATTGGGGATTTATAAATTGATAATTAAAACTGTTAAGACTTCACACTATATTCTTGTTTACTTTTATAGGATGATTCTAAGGAAGATGAAGCAGAAACTCCTGTTGAAGACGAAAAGCCTCCAGGAAATGATGTATTAGATCTTGCTGAACTATTACGTTTTGAAAGAGAAAGAGAGAAAGATGTGAAGAAAAAATATATAGAACCTTCTACAGATGACACAGAGGGTGATTCTGACAAACTTACTCCTTATAAGACTGATCTTGAATATTTGGATGACCATTTTCAGGTGATATATTTTAATAGTTGCTTAGCAACAGATGAAGTTATTCAATTTTAATTTATCTATAATAATAATAGCATGACCTTATTTAATTCTTTTGTGCTATAAAAATTAATAATTATTAATATTATTAATTTAGTTAATAGCTCAAAAATTGAAGGTCAAGTCAATGGACTCACGAATGGAAATGGAAGTATGTATTACAAATTTTATCTGATTATCCTTCTAAATTTAAACAGGCTCAATTGGATGATGAGTTGCGTGATACTCGCACTATCAGACAAAAAGTAATCCAATTATTTATAATTTGGTAGTTATTAATTAATCATTTTTTATTATAGAGAGAAGCTGAGAGTAAAGCAAAAGTATTAGCAAAAAAATGTGAAAGACGTTTGACAGTAAGTTCTTCTGATTACAAACTAATCCTGGATATGAGAAAGAGACCTTGGTGTTTGGGTAGAATAATGTTGATAGTTTTTCCACCAAACTAATCCTGGATATGTAAAATACACATCTCATTAGCTCTCAGAAGAAATCATTTGATCTATCTTTCTCTCTAGCTTACTCGAGAGGCTGGAGTTATGGTTCCTCGTCTAGAAAGAATGGTTGAATCTCGAGGACTACAGCCATTTGAGAAGAATGTCCTTTTAACTCTTATTGGTTTTGTCATTCAACCAAATAAGGTATTGGTCATGTGATCTGGTATCTAATATCACATGTTCTAGTATTAAATGTCATGTAATCTGGTATCTAATATCACATGTTCTACTATTAAATGTCATGTGATCTGGTATCTAATTTCACATGTTCTACTATTAAATGTCATGTAATCTGGTATCTAATATCACATGTTCTACTATTAAACGTCATGTGAATTCTTTAGATTATACCTTTTGAAGGTATGGGATTTGGATTCTCAAATAGCGGAGGTACTTTCTCTGTTGGCGAACTATTGAGGTTGTTCTGCCCTACTCTACAAGATCAGATCAAACATCGCATGTATTTTTACAAAACAGCAAATTTAGTTAGAGAAGGAATGATCATTGTTCATAACTCTGGATTAAATGGAGACCCTACTAGTGCTAAGGTAAGTAGAAATTAAGAAAATAAATTGTTTACATGTAGACTTACAAAAATAACAATTTTCTTCAGTATGAGGTTTACATAAAGATTATCTCAACACAATCTTTATATAACAAAAATGGATTTTTAAATTATAAAGGTTAAAATGACTAGTGTGTTTTGTAGGTTAACTAAACAAATTGTTATTAAAGTAGATCTGAGGTAGATTATTAAGTTATTAATACATTACAGTAATGTCTTGTATAAGTTATTAAAACATTATATTAACATCTTTTATAACAGGTGGAGATAGATCGTCGTATGTTGGATTTTTGTGTTGGACTAGATACTGAGTTCTCAGAAATTGTAGAAGGTTCACATTTGTACTACCCCAAAACACAATTTGATCAGGTAAGTCTACTAGTGGACCTGGTATATTAAGTATAGTGAATTATTTAATCTCATAATTAGAATATATATGGTATTTATACCACATCCTATAGGTCATTCTCAGTAAGGAACAAAAGTCCCTTATATTAAACACTGTCAGTAATTTTGAATCTTATAAAAAATGTCGTAAAAGATTAGGTATGGATGATGCTATTACATATGGAGCAGGAATGGTCATCTTGTTCCACGGAGCTCCTGGTACTGGAAAAACAATGATGGCTAATGCATTGGCTAATAAACTCAAAAAGAAAGCAAGTCAAAGTAGCACTTACCTTTTTTTAATATTTCCTTTAATTATTAGGTTCTTCTGATTAATTTTCCATCACTGGGTAGTATGTCTGCTGGAGAGAACTTCAAGTTTATTTTTCGAGAAGCTAAGATTAATGATGCCATTTTGTTCTTTGATGAATGTGAAGCCATCTTTGAAACAAGAGAAAAAGGCAGTCATGATGTCAACATGTTGCTGACAGAGATTGAAAGGTAAAAAACAAACTTACATTCTTGACTTTTAAGGTTAACTTGTGAATTTTCTTGTACATTAGACATGATGGTTTGATAATAATGGCTACAAACCGTCCATATGATCTTGATGAAGCCATGCATCGTCGTATAATGATAGCTATAGAATTTCGTCAACCTGACCATCTTCTCCGTAAAGCAATCTGGGAGTCCCATATACCAGAACAGATGAAGTTGGCTGATGATGTGGACCTTGTAAGTTAATTGGAGATCATTTAGAGAGGTTGTGGACTCCTGCTCTTATCATAGAAAGATCTTTTTATAAAGTTATTACTGTATCAATGATTGCTTCTTGTTTTATTTAGAGCTTGTTGTCTTTGCGTTTCGAATTGACAGGTGGATTTATTAAAAATGCTATCCTGTCTGCACTCTCTATCGCTGTCTCTCGTGATGGTGAGATACCTATTGTCTCTCAGAAGGATCTACTTCAAGGAGCTAACCTACAATTGAGAGGAAGGTTGAGAATGAAAGACTTTCATCGACGTCTTGTGCCTGCGCACGGCCTAGATAAAGTGATTGTTTCTGAAAAATTAATGAAGAGTTTGAAAGAGATTGTCCAATTTGAGAAAGCAAGGTTAGACTTTTAGTTACATCAAAAATTACATGTTTCTTATATTCAATAGATCTGTATTGTTTGGTCAGTGGGGATTTGGTAAAACAGAACAACAAGGACTGACAGTGCTCTTCCATGGAGCACCAGGCACTGGGAAGTCACTCGCTGCTGAAGCCGTTGGCTATGAAGTTGGCAAACCATTAAAGGTTAGTAATGAGTCCAATGTGACTATGTGTTATCTTTTTATTATAAAGGTGGTAAACTGTGGAGAATTGTTAAGTAAATGGGTTGGTGAGAGTACTAAAAACATTGATTCCATTTTTGAAGAAGCTCGCTCAACTGATGCTATTCTTGTTTTTGATGAAGCTGAGGGACTATTTGGTCAACGTACTGATATGAGGTAAGAAGAAAAAGTTAAGTCCTTCATTCATTGCAAGTTTGTGCCTTAAACTTACATGATAATGGAGTTATTTTTTTGTTGTCTTGTGCAGTACCTCTACTGACCGATATGCTAATGTTGATGTAGGTGTTCTTCTCTATCATATTGAGAGGTTCCCTGGTATTATAATTCTTACCACTAACCTCATAAACAATATGGACAAAGCATTCTTCCGTCGTCTCAAGTTTGTACTTCCTTTTGAGACTCCTTCAATGAAACTTAGAGAAGAACTATGGAAGGTTAGTAGTGGCTAGAGCATCTTAAGGACTATCATAGCTCTTCTTTAATTAGCTTCTTATTCCTGAGGAGACTCCTATTGATGGTGAGGTTGATTTCGGACGTTTGTCACATTTTGAAATGAGTGGTGGAAACATTAAAAGTTCTATATTTCGTGCTGCAGCTCGGGCTGCCCTCAGGTAAGAGAGCAATGTAACATTACTTTTAAATGTTGTATCCTGTAGGAGTTCTGAAAATCGTAAGCTCAAGATGTCAGATCTTGAGGAGTCTGCTGAAGAAGAAGTTGGCAAAACATCCACTCGTACTAGTTTCAGACGCCAGGACTCAGCAACTGATGGTATGTACAACTAACTTAGCAGGTTTTAGAAACTGGTTTGGACTCTATGATAACTTTTATTTTTTATTGACTACAATTTATTAGTATAATATAATTGAGTTTATTAGTATATATTGAGTTTAGTCAAACTATTGATATACAGTTATTGTTTTAATAAATGAAGTTTACACAATTAAACTATATTACACTCATATCTAATAAACAGGAATATACTGATAAAAGAACAGTGACTTTGTAAGTAATAAAATGTTCTTAACTTTAAAAAGTTGGCTGCAGCAAGGATGACCACTGATTTTATTTTTTAAATTAAATATACATCAGCTGTAGGAACAGAAAGTTATTTTTTATTAATTTTTTTTGACAATTTTGATGTTATTTCTAAAATAGCTTGATATTTTTGAGTTGTTAAATCAGATATATCATCAGTAGCTCCCCAACAACCATAACGAGAATAAGCACTAGATAAAGAAAAGTAATTATAAATATCACCAGGTCGTGGCAAACCAAACCAATTATTAAGAACATCTTCAACAACAATTGGTTTGATACCTGGGTCTCGTTGAGCTTCAATACGATTACCAATATTAATTTTATCACCAACTTTCATACCTGGTCCAGCCTCATATGCTGCTAACTTCAAGTCCCATATGCTAGCTATCTCACCAATTTCTAAAGTATTTTTATATGCCATTTCACTACTGTTTTTAATGGCTGCTAATATCTGTTGTATGTTACCATTCTCAGGTGCGGCACTGTCACTAAAGTAATGTGTTTGAGCTATAGCATAGATATAGTTCTTTGGTGGTCCATAGAATAAGTCAACCCAATTCAATACCTCATCATAGTGTTGTGGGAAATTTGTCCACTCAGCAAATACTAATAATATTTTACGATTATATGAAGTTGAACCAAAGACATTTGAGAAGATGGTTCCTATTTCTAATAGTCTCTTTGCGTGATTACGTCGTGCCATTATCTCTTGATCTGTAGTATTGAATGCTATAGATACTTTGGGATCATGCTTAAAACGATCAGCTGCATTTAGTTTATTCCATGTATACTGTGAAAAACCAAAGTTCCATACTTCATTGCTGTGTTCAATGTAAATACGTACATTGTTATTAATACCTTTATTAGCTGTGTAACTATTACCATTTTTAAGAAGAAGTGCAAGTTGGTAGATATACGATGTTTGATCTTGTTCACAATTACTATCAGGGTATGGCAAACAGCCGCTAGCAGATACTGGTATATTAATCCATATGTCCTTGTTGAGCTCATTAGCAAGTAAAATAATATATTCCCAAGCCCATCCATGCTTTCCTGGTCGTAGGTCTGTCCATTCTATTTGAGTTGAGTCATTAGGATAACTTCGTTGATCCCATGATATGATATGGTTACCCTTGTCACCATAGAAACCAGCTTGATAATTGGTGCCTAAGATACCCATAAAACGTATATGATCAAAAGGTTGTAAAGCCTTTATAAAGTAAGGATTAAAGAGGGTGGGGTTTGTCTGGTCACAAAAAGGTGCAATTATAGATATATTGGTCACTCCTGAGTTGATAGGAGATGAGGGAGTACGTTGAGTATTACTGAACATAAGAACCATTAAAGCATCAGTTTTTGAGAACTGAATATCGGCTGTTGTAATGTTTATTTTTTTATCAAATTGTATGTTCTTTATTGAGCCAGTAAAAGAATTATCAGCGATAGAAACATTGGCGACGCCCACAAAAGATAACTTCCACGTTCCATCTAAATGTTTAGGAATTTTCTTTTCTGGATCATCAATGGGAGGAGCCCAAGCAAACACAGGTCGCAGATCAAATACAACTACCTTTCCATCAGTCATTGGCCAACCATTACTATCAAATGGCACTTTGTTACCCTGAGTGTCAATAAAAGGGCGGGACTCTTTCATAACATCACAAAAAGCAGATGGTCTGCTCCCAGCTTCAACTCCAAGCACAGCTGTCTTGGGAGGTGGAGGGAAGACTTGACAAGTTGTAAGAGTGGCTAAAAAAGCCACACAAGAAAATAGTATACCAAGAAAATATGGCATATTGTCTTCTACTTAGGTATTAGAATGTATTCATGTGTACTTTCAACACATGAATTGTCATAACATGAATAACATTACTTCACACGATATTTATAAGAGTTTATAAGGATAATTAAGAATACTAAAAGTACTTATTAAAATTCAATCTGTTATAATCATTCAGTTTTGGCTAAATAATATTAACAGGTTTTTGTTAATTGTTGTATGTTCTTGCGTATAAAATTCTTAGTAGTCATAACCTGAGGTTGTAATAATAGACTAGTAGGTTGATGGTGATCTACTTTAGCAGTAATATTGGGATTTTTAGAAGGAGAACAGTAGACTACTGGTTTACCAACAAGTTCATAAGACCAGTCAGTAATAGATGTCTATAAAAAATAAGTCAATATAATTTAGTTGTTTTATGAGACACTTAATGTACAGTGATCATGTACTCATTCTCTTTTGTGTGTTCATGTTGTCTGAACTGAAAGGATTAATAATTTTATGATTTGGAGGTTTGCTAGTTATAAAAGGTCACAATTTCATGGCACGTCATTTTTGTATTCTGCTTCGGTGCAATGGCTGTTTGCAATGGCTGCAGACTCTTGCTTATCATAGTTGATATTTATCATTACTTGTAGTATGAGAATTAAAAAGTACTCAAGTTTGTTTCCTTATCTCAGGTGACATTATTTCCCAAACCATTTCTACTTACCTCAACAATGAGTCTTCCAGAGCTGTCTTTATCAAATGTTCTTGGATGATAAGTAATTGTAAAGAGTACACCTTTATCTCCAAATGGAGGTAACACTCCTGAAATAGGATGAACAGAGAACTCAGGTGAAGAAGATGATGACAAGTAAGCTTTGAATGGAAGAGGTTCACTAGAAACAAGAGAATATTATTTTACATGTTAATATAATAACATTGCCTACTTTGTGAGACTTGTTAAACGAAATCCTTTCTTGGTTTCCCCCGTCAATTGTTGAGCCTGAATTGTTATGATGTCATCAGGGGCTGGGTCAGTAGCTTTAAATATTACTGGATACCTCCAAACACCATAGCCATTAGGTTGAACATGAAGCTCAGCTTGACAGCTAGAATAAGAAACTTTAAAATTAATGTGGTAGGTTTTTAATTTACCTAAATGGTTTTGGTGGGAGAAACACAATATCAAATACTAACTCCAAATCTTGATCATGTCTTTGTTCTCTAATTAACTTGACTGCAGTCGATACTTGAAACAGATCCATATTTCTCAAGTCACTGTCAGTAAACACAAGTTTGTACAAATATTTCTCTTGTAACTTCTCAACAATTGTATCGTCTATTTTTGAACCTGGTGTAACAGGTCTCAAGTCTGCTGGGGGTAAATCCCTACCAGTATCCTGCCTAAGTACTACAGTCATCCTCTCTTCCACTCTCTCTTTAGCTTTAACAGTTACACACGAAATGGTAGTAAGTGACATTAATATCTCTGGTTGACCAATAACAGGATATACCCAGGAGAGTGGCTCATCTAATGTGATGTCATCTGTCGTTATAGTGACATAGGCCTGACTCAATTCCACAGTATCTGGTGCAAACATCACTGGTATATCAAGTGATACTCCAGATTTAAGTGGGATGTTCTTTGTTTGCTTCAAAAACAAGCAAAACAGGTCACTTTCAGTCGTCATGGTGATATCAAAATAGGCTAAATGTGATAATGGATTGGTGAACGATATAATAGCAATAGAATTTTGATAAAGTGGTACAGTAATAACTGTAGGTGATAATAAAGACGGGGGTAGACCCTCTCCAGTCACATTAAACTCCTGTTGACCAAACTATGAAATACAACAAATAAAAGTTCCATAATTATAATCAGTTGTCTACCTCATTACTGGTAAATAAGAGTGTTGTCTGGTGACTGGTACCTAATTGTGAGGGTTTAAACAAAACTGATACATCAGAGCTGGACTGAGGTTGAAGAGTAAGCTAAAGAAAGACAATAAAAGTTTATGTACGACTAATAGTCCTTACTGTTCCATTTTGTAGTCCAACTACAGTAAAAGGAGAGTTAGTATGATGATATGTTAAAGTGACTTCTGTATCAAGAGGATTCATCAGAGACAATGTCGTATATGCAGATCTAACATACGAAAGAAAGGTACAGTTTATGTTATCATAGAACTATGGCAATTACATGCACTGATATCTGATATATCTGTTCTATTGTTGTACATGATTAATGGACTATTTAATATCTTACCTGCCAAGTTCACATTGAGGTGATTCCAGTAATATTGGTTTAGGATCAACAGCTTCTAACTCAATTTCCATTGTCAGTTCTCCATCATTACGACCCAAAAAGAGAATATGTCCTTTAGTCTTTCCAATTTTCTTTGGAGAATAAGTCAAAGTGTATAAGGAATGACTGTTAGCATTAATATGAAGTTCATCTGGTCCAGATAAATCAGGTCCTTCAACAATTGCCTATATTAATTACATGTAATAATAATAATACTGCACTCAATATTGTTAGTGTCCTACTTTTAGTGTAACTGGTTTTGAGAATGGATTGTTAACGGTGATCTCCAGTGAATTACAACTAAATGTATTTGCTGTCAGTTGGTATGATTCTACTGGTTCAGCTGGATCAACAATGACTTCAATCTCATACCAAAGATGCTCTTGAGAAGATCCAGGAGGTACTCTGTTAATATATACTTACATTATTAGGTCGTTGACTGTATTTATACCTGACACGACCACTTCGTGATACAACTTCAAAGACCACAGCTCCAGTAAATTTCCCACGTACAAGAGGTTCTACCATGATGGGGTAATCTGCTATATCACCTCCTGTCACTGAGAGTGAAGGAGGTCCAGAGATGAAATCAAGATCTGTATCCACTCTGTATACTGTAGTACGATCACTAGTGTTTGGTACATGTAGTATATGACTAGTTCTATAAAAGAAAAAATAAATCATTAATTGTATTCTAACTGAAGCCTAGTGGGACAGTCATATTTTAATACTGATCCCTACCCCATAAACCATCAAGCATTAAAGTATATGGTCTAAAGGTCAGACTGTTCCACTGGGCCATGCTTGAAAGGTTGGAGAGTCCCACTGGACTTCTGTACTCTCTCTCTCTCTCTCTCTACCTTTTCTTGGCTTGAGTTGTGATTTGGACATTCTCTTGTGCTAGAGGACGCTCTCCTATACCACTGAGTTTAAAACAATGCTCAGTACTATCATTAGTATTAATGAAAAGGAGTTCACCCTAATCATAATTAATGAAACAATATCAAGTCATTAATTGTATACCTCAACTCTCTCTTCTCTACGTGGGTAATATGCTAATGGATAATAACCAGTTGTTAATGCTTTAACAATAAGGGACGTGGGTCCAGCAAACCCACACCCAGTCAATGTAACTTGTAATGGCCAGTCAATTGTAGTGGGGTTTGCCTAAAGAAATACATCAATAAAAAAGTAATAATGATCCTGTTTAACATACTAATGGTATACGTTGTATTAGTTGTTGAAATGCTGGTGTGCGTATCTCTAATTCAGCTTGTCGTCCTTTATCCATCACCATCACCTCCACACAATACACTCTAACATCATGAGGGGAATGGAGTACAATACGACACAAACAATGTCCCTCAACATCACAGGAGAAGTCAATGGGAAGATGGGCGTGGCCTCTTTTTGTAGCAGGCACAGAGACCGTTTGAGGTAGTTTGAAAAGGTCAGAGTTACAAGACACATCAAAGTGGAGATTATCAGAGTCTTTAGGAAGATAGTCCCAATATGTCTTATGGGTGGAGTCCAAATTAAGAGCATTCATAGCAGCCAAGACAGAGGCATAACCCATTGATCCTGTTTTCATTCTTCTTTGTTTCTCTTCGTGATCCATTTCCCATTCACAAATCCTCATTACAGCTGATTCAAATAATTCATTATTACTAGACAATTCCAGCTGCTCTTGTATCTTCTCTCCAACCACTGTCTTCATATGTAGTGTCCTCGTCTTTGTATCTACTAATGTAGTCGAGAGTAGACATGGAGAAACGGGTAGTAAAGGTGAAGGTAGGGTCACTGATGTTGATACTAATGTGACCAGGTCTCCATGAGTGCTGCTTTGTAATATTATGGAACATTGACGAGGGCGCATCCTTAGAGGTGTGTACTCAAGGTCTATAGCACCATTTTGGTTGGAAGTTAACGTAATAGATGAATTGTGAGTGTGGAAGAGTCTCATTGTATCAGTAGATCTGTTTTTGAGAATGGAAGATGGAATGAGAAGTGATGGAGCTTTCTTTTTCCCTCCAGACCTGTCATAATTAATAGAATGGATAGTGTATAAACAAATGTGATATAACTACTCACTTTTGTTTTATGATCTTTTTCATTGTATCTTGAAGTTGTTCTCCTTCAATTACTTTAATAGTAAATATGGTCTCTTCATTAAATATATTTGTAACAGTGACAGGTATGATCACAGAGTTGTAAAGGCTGACTTCTTGAGTCACTACATTCTATAAAGTGAATAAAATGACGATTGTATTATAAGTAATTTGTTGGTTACCATAGGATGGACATCAGTGACTTTTCCAACAAGTTTGAAGACAAGAGGACTACCTTGTCTTCCCCCACCACCTTTACTAACTAGTAATAATATAGCTTCTGACTCAAACAAATGTTTAGCATTAAAAACAACAGAAATAAATAATGCAGTTTTTGAAGGAATCTAAACGAGTAGAAAGGAGAGAGAAAGAGATAAAGGAGGTAAAGACAGTGACTTTAAAGATTAGTGATAAGTATAATCCTCTCATCTCTGTTTCTCTATTTTTTTCTTTCCTTCTGTCCTCTCTCTCTCTCTCTCTCTTTCATTCCCTTTTACACACTCTATCACTGTCATTCTCTCCCTGATAACAGTCATTAAAACATTGAGACTCTCTTAAAAGTTAACAACTCTCAAACTTTGTAACATAGACTAATTTCTAATTCCTATATACAAAGTATGTATATTCATTGTGCCATTCTGTTATATATATAGAGAGAGGATAATCATACATACACAGAGTCTAGAGATATTCTAATATCATAGAACAAGTCCATTATATATCAAGAGAAATACAAGTAAACAAACAAATGTATACAATTATTATTATATTACTTACTGTAATAAAATTATTGTTGTCTTTAATACTGAAACTATTAGTGTCATTGGACAAGAACTTAACTTGATAGACTAATGTCTTATTACTGGTATTCTCCACTTTCAACTATAACAAAATTAATGATACTTTCATCAGTTTATAGTACTAATATACTAACCTCCTTTGTTACTGTAGATTGTAGAGGTCCTTGTAATGTAAGAGTGGAAGTGAGAGTGTATTGTGGAAGGATGTGGTAAAGATGACTACAAAATAGTAGTAACATTAAAGGATTAGGAGCTGAGAGATCATTTGCCTACATCAGAAAAAAACAAAGTTAAAATTTGCTATAATAATTTAATCTTACTTGTATATCATAATTGATACCAATACTTCTCACAGCTTGTACCAATAAGCTTGCATTATGACTAACTTGTTCTGGAGTCGTTGGTTCAATGTACACCTTACTAAAGTGACTATCATACTACATAGATAATACATATAATATGATAATATAATGTCATTATTCTTACTAGTGAAGGTATATATGATACTAGAACACAAGCTAGTGCTATACAGTCCATTAGATCAATATCAAATGATTGTAACTGACGAGGAGTAATACCTATATTTAAATGAAATAGTATTACTATGTATGTAAGACTTGTATTTACCAAATAATCTCTTTCCTTCCTTGCTGAAATAATAATTTAACCATCTCAATACCAGAACTTCATGAGTACCATAAATGTTACTACTAATAATGTCTTCTGTATTCTCTCTCTTTACAATTTGACTGTCAACTTCTTTAGACAACAATTTTGGCAGTACAAGTACCTGTTTATTATAATACATATATAATTTATTAATAGTATTTAGTTATAATGTTCTACCTTAATAATTTGAGCTAATATATGTGTCCATACTCTCTCTGACATCTCATGAAAATCATGTTCGGTAATTGTTGTCAGTATAGAGGGTATAGTTGGATTGGTCTCCCTCCAGTGACAGTAGTCTCTCCAGTCCATAAGAGACTCAGGTACTACAACCCATAACAATGTACCTTGTGTTCTATAAAAATATAAACAAACTCACTTTATGTGATCAGGATGTTTGAAATGCTTACCTCAGGAAAGCTAATACAATAGACAGTTCTTCATAATGTCTGTTGACTTTCTCAGTTCTTGTGTGACAAGGAGTTGGATTTATTGAGATACCTGGTGGTAGTCGTCCACATATGTGACGTAGCAGATCTAGTAGAGGTCCACGAGAACCAGAGGAAGCTCTAGAATATCTCTTCTTAAGATCAAGAGACTCTATACAGACATAACATTAACATAATACAATATTTTTTATATAAAGCAATAGATTTAATTTTTTATAGTCAATTCTTCAAAGATAGGTGAGTAGATATAAAATTATATAATACATGTTAACTACAATACATACATGTACATATATATAGACCTTTTGTACCTTGTCCTACACACTCCATTAAATCTTGAGGTTGTCGTATTAATCGTATGCCATTAGACCAACCAAATAATGAGATATAGCGACATAATGCTATATTACATTGCTGTAAAAACAAATGACTGTATTCTATAGTAGAAGTAGTAACATTGATAGTTTGGTCTCTATTAATACTAGAGGAGGAGAGTGTGGAGTGGGAGGAGCTTAGACTGGTATGTATAGGAGAGGGAAGGTAAATAGATGGTGCAATTGAATGAGAATCAACTTGGAAATTGACGGAAGAAAGGTTCTCTGAGAAGAATTCATAGATTGTTAGTAAACTGTTGTCAGCAGCAACAGAGAAAGGAACTAATTTTCTGTAAAGTAAGTTACAAATATATTAAATATACTTACATTTATAATTATGTACATTAATAATAATAATAGAGTATTTCTAACCTTATTCCTGTTCTCTTCTCTAAGAAAATAATACAATCTGATATAGATACAGGCATTGATGAAGAGAATGTTAGAATACAAGGTAAATAGACACTATTCCCCTTTTCATTATAAGAAGATCCTAACTGTATAGTCATTTCTACTCCAGTTGGAAGTGTAGTAAGAAGATGACCTGATACCTCAATAGTACTGGAAGGATATAAAATAAATGCTACATTGTAATTATTGTTAGAGCTTACCCAGTAAATCCTGTCAAATGAACAGTAAATTCTGCCTCTACTGTCACTCCTAATGGAACTGGTTGTATTGTAATGTGAATGGGTGTGGTTGTTAGTTTATTGCCTGTCATATCACCACTAAAATGAAGATTACGATAAGGACGTGAGATGTCCCCATTGAGGTATAGTGGTACTGTAGTATTGTAGTTACCATGGTGACCTAGTATGAAAATGAAATGTAGTTCTATGTGTAAATATTATATATTTTAGTTAAGTTTGAGTACTTAATTAATGCATGTGGGTGTGACTATTAATTACAATTATTGTTGTAATCATGTAACTAATAAACAAACCAGGGCTGAACTTGAGGAGACATTTGAAACTTTCCATTGGACCAAGATAGCCTATTTCCCTTTGACAAGGAGTTCCAGTTGCAGGGGAAGGAGGTGTAAAGGTTGTCTGTGAAGCAGGAAACAAGAATTTAAAAGTTCCATCAGTTATATGTTTGCTGGTAGCATCATCAGTAGTACCAAGAGACCATGTCAATGGAATTGGACTAGTGTTAGTGAGTTTTATTGCCTATATAATATAGATAATAATACATTTAACATAATATTATTACATGTACATATGTATACATGTACATGTACATATGTATACATGTTTGCTCACTCTGCAATTTATTGACCACATGTTTTGTATATATTATATCTAGTAAGCTACATGTTAATATTACCTTTGTACTGATGATATTTTTTGTTGTATTTTTAGGAGATATAGTGAAATGAATGTCTGAATTCTCCACTTTAAGAGGAGCTTTCAAAGCTACTGCTAACACTTGACGTTTAGGAGTATTCTTGTAAGTAGGTACTGCAGATATACAGAGGAGAAAGAAATAAAATTATGAGGAAGACAACAGAGAAGAGATTTGTCCATAAAGATTGTACATGGAAGACAACAAAAGAAACATTACTCAGATTTGTGAGCATTTGTTTCTTTTGTAAGTCAATAAGTCAATGATGGCAACATGTAAATATGAAGAAGATACATCTGTGTGGATATTACAAGAGTGGATATGAATTTGATGCTATAATAGAAAGTAGAGTTATCCAAAAAGAAATATGACAGTCTCCTGAGGATGTATTTCTTTTGTGAGCTAATATATTATAATACAATGATGTTGATTCACTATGGAGAGATAATATTGGAGTACTGACATTTTGTTCCCACTGCCACTTGAGGTGAAGAATGTGATGGTGGAAAATGTGATGGGGGAGGAGGAATGGGCTCACGACCATTTACAAATACAGGTAAAATAAAATCATAGGCTGCAACCTGGAGAGGTAAAGAAATAAATAATCTTGAAGTTAATATTCTATATCATAGTAATAAGTACCACTAAATAATAATATATATAAAATTATAAATGTAATAATATATATAAATAAATAAATATAAATGTACATAATAGAATTAAAGGACAAAAGAACAGGGCTCTCGCTGTGTTGCTGTTACTCCGAGTTTCACGCGTTATGCAATCATCAGACAGCTGAATACTACTCATTATATTAGTATTCAGCTGTCTGATGATCGCATAACGCGTGAAACTTGGAGTAACAGTAGCACAGCGAGAGCCCTGTTCTTTTGTCCTTTAATTCTGTTCTAACCCGCTCTGTCTAAACGACATCGAGCACTCTTCAACAGACTTAGATACTTCAGTATAAATGTACATAATATACTACTAACATCATATGGAGTGAACTCAAGAACACATTGTATTGTGCTACATGATGGTATTATAAGTTGATAGGTATAGTCTGACTCTTTAGAGCATGACAGGTCCGTTTCTTTATCTATAATTATAATAATTATAATAATAATTATAATAATTATTATTAGATAACTCACTTTTATACGGATCTTTATTGGTTGGTAAAACAAGTGAGAAATCAGGAAAAGATTGAAAGTCAAATAATAACTCAACATGAGCTTGTGCCTTTGTATGAAATATAAAAGAGATAGTTAGTATTTGTAATGTACTTTATTGTAAATAGTGAAGGGAAGGGAGGCTTTTGATCCACAATAAACACTGCCAAATTTAAACTGATCCTATTAATGAGATGCAATAAGTGAGGACATGACATAAATATATAGAGCAGTTATTACTAAATCGATGTAGACTTGAGGTGGTTCAACACTTCCTGCAACTCTTAGTGACAGTTTTTTCCCTTCCTTTAAACCAATATTCAAAAAGCTATCAAAATGACCTTCTATATCTGCACATAATTGTATTGTCAATGGGGTACTACCTCCAGCAGGTATACACCCTCTTATTGGTGACACAGATAGACCCTGCACAGGTGGATGGCAACCAATAACCTAAAAAATAAATACAATAAAACAATTATCATAACTCAAATACTACTTACATCAAAATAAGCATGATTTTCTCCTTTATTTATAATGTTTACTGTTTTATTAGTAGGTAAGTATTGTGGAGCTGGATTAAAGAATGCTCTACTCTCTTTGAATGTACAATCAGACAGACCATACTATAAAAAGAAAATGGTATCATAGTACAATTATTAAAAGTTATTAAATAAAACAAGATGTTTAATTTCTCTGTCCTGTTCACTTCCTATACCTTTAATGAACAGGATAGTTGTTGACTTTCTCCTCCATTACAATGTAGTTTCATAATCATGGGAGAATTACAGGGTATGTCTCCTTGACAATAAACTTCACAAATAAGTGAACTCCTTGCAGGAACAACACCTAATTAAATAAAAAATTGTAGTATTTTTATGAATCTATTATCTATAGAACAATGTTGAACAATGGGTGAAGTCATTGTACCTTCCATATGAGTTGTTGCTAGATAATTTTCATAGTCACCCATGTCCCATGTGAAGTTAACAGGGACGTGGTGTGGATTGTGGAGCGTCACATGACCTTCTAAGGTATGACTGAGTGTGGAGAGTGAAGGTGGTAAAAGCGTAATGTGTGAGGCTGATAGTTCTAGCGATATGGACACTATATTAGCTGATACTGGTATGAAGACATTGTGATGTTGATTGATAAGACAAAGTATACTCCTAAACAAATGTATTGTTATCATTATGATCTGTCTATTAGTATCCACCCATCTATACATCCATCAATGTACATGTACATGTACATGTGTGTTAATATTTACTGATGATATTTTCCAAGTTCGTTTTTGCTAAAAGTAACAGTGACAGTTGTATAAGAATGTGGAGGTAATATAACCTGCCATTCTGACAAATTGTCTGATGATGATGATGAGAATTTTAATGAAGAACATACAACCTAAAGTGATAATGATACATAATATAGTTTAGTAGGTACAATACCTTAAGAGTTATCATTACATATTGACAGTGACCATTAGTTAGTTTTATTGTTTGATCAACTTGTGCTCCTCTGACAACATCCCCCATACTTAGTATATTAGGTTCTAATAAAACATATTATAACATCAACATAGAATACATTAATGATGTATGATTATATATAAACATACATCATAAAAGGAGATATAACTTAACATTAAACTTATATATTTAAAATTTAATTTAATCATAAATAGTAGGGGCTAACTAATACAATTACATATAATGTTCATTACCTATTATTATTTGACTTAATTGCTGAGGAGAGAGATGACTTTGACATTGTTCCATCATACTAACACCACAAGGTTTAATAAGAGGATCGAGTATTTCAATGAAATCTTTTGAAGTTGTTAACAATTCTTCAGTAGTTGATGATATTGACATGTTTTGAGATTCAAGGGAAAGGTATGGAGGGTGGATACCCTCGGCAGGACAAATACCAATATCAGTTGTAGTATTATAAGCTGGATTACCCAATTTCCTATGGTAGTTATTAGAAATAATAACATGTTTTATTTCTTTGATTTTTTTTCTTACATATTAGTTTCTCTTCTTAGTCTCTTTTCTCTTTTTTCCTGAAGATATTTTTGATACTTCAATTTATGAGCATTTACTAAACATGTCTCACTCTCTGAGTAAGTATAATCAGGATCAGTATATGTGTGACGTTTCACTTTAGTATATGGAGTTCTAAATATGGCAATATAGCATATGATAGAAAATGTGATAGACATTAAAGTTTAGCTAGTGTACATGTAAAATTGTGTATTGGCTGACATTATGTATATATAGATAGTGTGATACATTTAGAGTACAGGTATAAATGTAGTTAGCTATTCGTGAGCTTACTTCACTTCTACTCTTCGATCATGAGGTCTAATACTTGATGCTAGATCACTCAAATCAGCTTTTTGACTTCTCTTCTTGCTCTCTCTTACAGCAATGTTATTGCCTTGACTGGGACATTTACCCATTAAAGGTACTTTATATACATCAAAAGCCCCCCAGCCATTTTGTGTCGCTCCAAGGACTTCAATATATAGAAATCCTTTAAGATCTCCAAGCTGCTTTGGATGAAAGACTACTGTTAAGTCACATGACTTAATTGGTTGTATTTGTCCTTTGTTAGGATCAATCTTGTAATGAGCAGGTAACTTTATTTTATAATCCAATGGAAGTGTGTCTGAATCATTGCTTATGTGCAATGTCTTGCAATAAGGTACTCCATTTTGACAAGATCCAAAATCTATTTCTTCTGGCTGCCATTTTAACTCTACAGGCAAAGCAGTAGCTGTTAGACCTAGCTCAGCCACTAGAGGAGGAAAGAAGTCATTTTTTATTGATATACTATTGTTACTTTTACCATCTTGTTTGTTGTTTGTCGCAGCTAATCCAACAGGAAAAAACTGGATAAACAAGGCATAATCTCGTCTTGTAGGTAAGCCTTGGTGGTGCTCCCAGCCTTGTTCTGATGGAATAAAAACAGGAGAAAAATTTACATCAATCTTCAGTGTCTCATATGGTCTAATAGTGCCTTCATTAGGAGTTATCTAAGAGAGAGAGAGAGAGAGAGAGAGAGAGAGAGAGAGAGAGAGTAAGTTCAATATTGTGCATTGCTTACCTTGACTATGTCTTTAGGAACTGGTATGTCTCCTTGTTCTCTCCATTTGTGTTGATGTAGTCCTCCTACAGTACATGCCATAGACAATGTACCATTCATATCAACACCCTATATATAGGAGATATCATTATACCAATGATATCATTAAGTTGTATAATACCTGCTCACTACCAGGACAGTTAGTATTCAGTATTGCCACATAGCTCATTGATGCTGGACTATTGTTATAAAGTCTGACTACTTTATGTACAATAGTGTTATAGTAAGTAGCACCAAGATGGAGACTGGATGTGGGAGAGAGAGTAAGATCATCAAGTAGCTCCAACTTTGGTTGGACCACATTTCCAATGATTTCAATGAACTGAGGAGAAGTACTTGAGTCCAATAATAAACTATAAGAGATACAAGTTTAGAATGAATTTAGGCAGGAGCACATAATAGAAAAGGTAAGAAAGCTTCAGACAGCTTGTTTTTAAGAACATGTGGTCACTAATTAAACTAAAGTGGCTTCCACTATCAATACTAATTGTTGGTTCTATAGACATACCTCAATTTTTCATGAATTTCACCAATTTCTCTGCACAGTAATGTAACCTATATTATAACAATAATAATTATATTAAAATTACATGTAAGTTTTTGTAACTTACATTAATATTCTCATTTTCTCCTGGTTTGATTGTTCCTTCCAAGGGAGACACAGAAAACATTGAAGGTAGTTGAGTAGAAGAAAGAGAGAAGTGTCCTTCAGCAGTGCCACTGTTAGAAATGGTAAATGTAAGAGTGAGAGATTGATGATTGCATATTAATGAACCAAAGTTAAGTTTGGCTGGAGAATAGGACAGTTTAGAAAATGGCGGTTCACTAGAAATAAAAGAAGGATCAGATTTACATCATGTTTGGTAATAGTTCTCATGTTCTTTACCCCACTATTGGTATAGACATTACCAGTTCATCATCTGCATACAAAGATAACTGTCCTTCATGGACAGCTACTTCATTTGGTGTGTATTGGATAGTCACTGGCAATCTAAGGCCAGCTGCTAATACTTTCTCTTCTTTACCAGTCAATAATGTAAATACCTAAGAAGTATAGTAAAGTATTATATGTTATTTCCTACACTGTATTGTTATAATAATGGTTGACTTACAGGATTACTTCCTTTTTTCAATGCAGCTCTCAATTTCTTTGAAGTACTTGTTCTGTTCTGTACGTGATACGTCACTCTCTCTTGTTTATCTTTGCCATTATTAACAAAAGAAACACAGTCTGTTGAGAAATCTACTATTTTTTCTTTACTCAAAGACATAACGGTCTCCCTCAAAGAGAATTTAGACGATCCTGCATTGAAACTTGTTTACGTTGCTAAGCAACTCAAGCGGAACTCTGAGCGACACTAATTGTAGGTGGGGCTACACGTGTTGCACCATCTTCAGTAATACTTGTTACTTTATAAAACTGATGAGGATTACATTGATTCTACGTCTTTTTCACAAAAACAATCCTGTTACATCTGCCTATAGAAGTTTAAGTAACCAAGAAGTTAGTTCTGTGAGAAAAGATTTGAACAACTTTTCAAGTGGAACAATGTTGTCGACAAAAGTTCTCAAAACTATTGATCCAAGTGCTATCAGTGAATCTGTAACATTACTTGGGAGAGGTGGAGTTATAGCTGTACCAACAGATACCTTATATGGTATAGCTGCATCAGCTTTACACACTGAAGCTATCGAGAGGGTGTACTCTATCAAACAACGATCTAAAGTGAATCCACTTGCTGTTTGTGTTGGACATGTAGAAGATATAAATAAGTAAGGTTTCTTTTAGTCATTTAAAATTAGTAAACAGTGAAGATCTTATAACTTGGATAACTACAATATATTGGTCATTTATATAATTATTTATTTTACTTGTATTCTTCCAATGACTTATACTTTTTCAATGGACTACAAAGTCTCTGCCTTTTTTGACTTTACAATTTATTTATTTTTGTTACAGATGGTCTGTTAATACAGTGAGTACAGATCTCCTCAATGAACTCCTACCTGGTCCAGTGACCCTAATATTTGAGCGGAGAGAGACCCTTAACCCTTGTCTCAATCCTGACAAAAGAACTGTTGGTTTGCGTATACCAGACTGTCCTTTTATTGTGGAACTAGCTAGAGCATTTGATAATCCCATTGCTTTAACAAGTGCTAATATTAGTGCTGAACAAAGCACACTAGCTGTGGAGGTGAGAATACTACAATGCATTATTGTATGTGATTTATCTTTACTCAGCAGAGTGAAGTTTTTATGATGCTATCCCTTTTATATGTAACTGATGAATTTAAATTTCATTTTTTATCTAAGGAATTTAAATCTTTGTGGCCACTCCTTGATTTGGTGGTCGATGGGGGTAAGATTGGGCAGGAAAATGAGGAGAAAACTGAGGCTTCAAGGAGTGGATCAACCATAGTTGATTTATCTGTATCTGGTCATTATCGTATTGTAAGATCTGGATGGTGAGTATTAGAGTCCCTATATTGATTTTTTTAGTGTATTTATTTGTTGCAGTGCTTTATCAAGTACTGTTGAACAACTTCAGAAGTATGGTTTAAAGGAATTGTCGAGTTAATAAAATTGTGTCATTAGATATTGTGATTACTGTGATGGATTAATTATTGTTACCTCTACTACGTTCTTTAATAACTTATTTACTTTAACAATAATCATTGCTATTATTACTGAGTGCTATATTTATAATTATTTTTAAATATAATTAACATGGCGGGGAAATGCGCAGTGGAGCTAATGGGCGTCACCCCTTGGCGGTGCATAATTTTGAACGTCAACGATCTTTTGCGATGATGTCTAAAGGCTCTCCTTTGTCTGAGAGGAGTGAATCAGCGTCTTCCTCTCCCTACAGTTCTTCTCCAAGAGTAGTAAATGGAAGACAGGTCAGTTAATTTCACTGTAAGATATATATATAATAGGTTTGGGTGGAGCTCCATTGAATGCAAATCAAACTACTTTCATTTATCTTTTAGAAGTATAGCGTACCTCAAGTTGAAGTAGGAGCGCCATGTTTACGTTGTGGACGTGGTTGTGAAGGCTTATTACTTCATGTATGGAGGTATGAGCATTACTAAATACCAACCAATAACTATTAATAAAAGATTATAGCAATATTTTAATTAACCGAACTTGTAAGATAGCCAATGCTTGTTTTAAAATATAACTTTATTGTTGCTGTGGAAATCAGTTTAAAGTGCATAGGTCACTACTTATAAGTATTATATATGGACTTTATCAGTTTATTATTGAAAGGTAATATAATTAGAGAAACACACTCCTGGCAACAGGTATGTATATATCTAAGTGTGTATGTGGTTATGATTATACCAATTGTTGTGAGTTCCAGATACTCCTCTGAGAAAACTCAGAGCTGTCCTTCTCTAAACATGCATCATTTGGCTTCCTATTACATTCACAGGAAGATATGTATTAATTGCTATTGCCCAAGAGAGGTACATAAAGTGTCTTTATGTGCTGGAAGGAGAGGTGTAGAATCCAAGGGCACCTTATGTCATGTGGAGGAGGGAATTCTTCAAAGTTATGTTTGGTTCCCTCCAGGAATTGATGCAGACCTGGTTAGTTCAGAAAGGAAGGCAGTATATGATAATTGTATAATGTTTTGACTGCCTACATATATTAAACTGAGTGGATGGAGTTTGGAATGCTTAAATGAAGGTCAATTTGTTATATACATTCCTTCTCTATAAATTACATCATGTGACATATTGTATGCACAGAAAACTTAGCAATTACTTCTCTTCATTATATGTAGGTGAAGAAATATATGGATTCTCTTCCTGAGGAACACGTACCTTTACGTGGCAGCAAAGGAGAGGAAAAAAGAAACCGTCTGTATTTACATCAGCTTCCTCTTCATGATTTGGATCCTGAAGCTTGTCACAAAATGACAGAGACGGAGAAGAAACGATTGGTTAGATTTGCTGACAAATTTAAGAAAAATGCTTGTGGTGTTGGAATAATTCAGTTGATGCAGACCAAAGAGAAAATGGTAGTTAATATACATTGTCTATCAGTATGCAAATAACTTTATTTATTTACTACATGTGTGTGCGCTATAGCCCACATGTTTGTATATTCATACTAAACTATATAATGCATCGTTGGTTTTGTCATAACTATCCAAATGCCTCATCAAGTAGCTATTATTTACTTGATATCATCTTTCTCTTCACAGAATTGTGTACAGTGTAATAAATCTATTGAATCTAATCAAATCTACGTTACAGCTGATCGGGCTCCTGCCAAGTTTGCATGGCATCCATCTTGTTTTAGTTGTGGAAAGTGTTCGGAGCTTCTAGTAGACTTGATTTATTTCTTCAATGAAGAGGAGAGTAAAGTATATTGTGGACGACACTTTGCTGAACTTAAAATACCGAGATGTTTTGGTTGTGATGAGGTAATTATTATATTTTTAATCAGTCAATTGAGATATTTTTTACAGTTAATCACGGCTGATTCTTATACAGAAGCGGAAGGAAAGATTTGGCATAAAGAGCATTTCTGTTGTGAGAAATGTGATGATCCTCTTCAGGGTAAACAGTACACTACTAATAATGGTCGCATTCTTTGCCAAAAATGTTTTGACAAATATGAGGCTGAGGATTGTCAACGTTGCCATTTACCGATAACACTTGGGTCAAGAAGAATTCGCAAGAGAAATATGTCTTTTCATGAGGAATGCTTTGTCTGTAAACGATGTCGTGAGAGTTTGACTGACCGCAAGTACTACTTTTCTGAAGATGACTTTCTTTGTGAAGATTGTATCCAACCAGTTTCTCAGTGTTTTGCTTGCAAAGAAGGTATTCTACCAACCACAGAATATCTTCGACATGAGTCGCGTACGTGGCATACTAATTGTTTTGTCTGTGTTTCTTGTAAAAAGAGTTTGATTGGAGAAGGCTTCCAAGAATACACAGGAAGCTTATTATGTATGGATTGTTATGTACAGAAGGTCAGTAAGAAATGTTACAGATGCCACAAGCCGATAACCAACAAAGGTGTACAATTCAACTTAAGTATGTTTCATCCTGAATGTTTTCAATGCACTGATTGTAGTAAGCCCCTTACTGGTGAGAAAGCCTCGGACAAAAGAGGTGATCCTTACTGTCAAGTTTGTGTTTTGAAGTTTGCAAAAATTTGCAATGCTTGTAATGAGCCAATCACTTCACGTCATACTGTATACAAAAAGAAGACGTACCATTTGCAATGTTTTAAGTGTACACAGTGTGGTATACCAATTGGAAAGAATAATTTTTACGAAACAAGTTTAAATGATGTTCTATGTGAGCCATGTGCTGGCAAAAACATCTAAAATATTTGCCTTTTAAATTTGAATTTATATATGTATATTTTTACAGACACTATTCTATTGTTATTTGTACCTTTTATTAGTTATTAAATTAAACTTATTATTACATAATAAATCATTGATTACAATATACTCCACTCAAATGACTTGTCCTAACTAAGGGGTTAAGCCTCGTTGGAGTTCCATCCAGCCTTGGGAAAAATCAGTCTGGGGACACTGTTTTAGTCCTTATAATTGCCTTATTAAACAATGCCAGCACTTTAATTGGCTAGCTAGAATGGCTCCTATTATCATTATTTCCAAAATTGCAAGGAATTCCGATTAGTTTATATGTATATTTATAACATGCAAATATCTGATTAGCCACGCCCACTTATCATGCTCCACATGGCATCAGAGGTGGTGAAAAAGGAAGCTATCCCTAAAGATGAAGACAACAAAGAAGAGAAGAAAGTAGAAGTAGAACCTTTCACAGTAGATAGAGAAAAAGTAAATGAATTATTAAAGTCGAAAAATTTGTACTTTTTTATATAGACATGTCCATTTCTTTTACGTGTCTTCTGCTGTGAAGGACGTCACCACAGGTAAAGAGAAATCACTATATCACGTGATATTATTGCTGCCATTTAGATTAGAAGATTTCTCTAGAGGAAATGTGCCATCAAATGAACTCCAAATTTACACTTGGTAAGGCACGACACTCATTCATTGAAAAAGATATTTTGGTTCTCTCTATAGGATGGATTGTACTCTTAGAGAACTGATGTCTTTAATAAAGGAAGTAAATCCTGACACAAGACAAAAAGGAACTTTGTTTGCCTTTTCTACTGTTTATCCAGATCAGCGAAGGTATGTCTTATGAGGGTAGTATTTAAATTGAATGATCTGTTCTTTAGAGGTGGGTATAGGATGAAAGAGCTTGGTCAGACTTGTTCTGGGAGGAGAGGTAGTGATGATACCATTACACTTCACTCACGTAAATTTCAAATTGGAGACTTTTTGGATGTAGCTATCTCTACACGCCCCCTTCGAGGTCGAGACAGACCCTATTGAACACTTCTTTTATTAGCTTGTACACAATATTAATTAAAAACTCTATACATAACTTGTTATAATTAGCATTTACTTTATTGTCAGTTTCCAAAATAAAAAAACTAAATTAATTAATAATTAATAAAAAGATATGACAGGGGCTTTTACAGCTGTGTTGATGGAGGAGAATATGGTTTCCCTCCACACTTCTTCCACATCTCTTCAAATTGTTCTTCAGTAATTTCTGCTCCTTTCTTACGAGTCAATCCAGTTTCTTCTAATCTTAATTCACACATCTCCATATCATCGACACCTATATATCACAAGGTATTAATAATCCATGTACATTGAGCCATCCATTATGATTAAATTGAAATGATAACAACTAACAAAAAAAGATGTTGCCAACATGTCCCTTACCAGCTATCAAAATTAACGGTGGTTGTTCTGGGTGGAGTTCCAGCTGACGAGCAATCCAAGGTCCATCAAAATGAGCATACCACCATCCTCGTTTTTTGTCTAGTTGTTCAGTAGATGACGGATAGATAAAAGGTACTTTAAAATATCTATGTTTTTTATCACTCATCTCCAGAACCTTTCTCGACAGAGAGTAAGCTCCACCTATTAAGTAAAGTTGAACATAATTACAAGCACTACCTATAAAATGTTAAGTAACTAACTCGCTTCAGCAACAACATTTTGAGGTATACGCTGACTACCTCTTTCATCCGGTAGACCAGTCTGACGAGTTTTACCATCTCGCCAAGAATGGTAGACTTGTAATCGTCTATGAAGTTCACTTTTACAAGCTTCCAATAACTTGATATCTGAAATAAAGTCAAGTTAGAATTTGTGTGTGTCTCTTTGTAAATGTTAGTACATAAGTCATGTGACCTTACCGCATGAGGTATTGATTGTGTCTCTCAATTGTGCAAATTTCCACATTCTAGGATCATAATCTTTTATAGATGCCACAATTCGCTCTTCAACTTGAGATTGAGGTCTGGCTCGTTGAAGTTGTTGTCGTTGAGATAATCTCCTTTGTTGACCTTTCATTTGTTCACTTATTACATGCTGAGATTGGTGCTCAGTCTGGAGTGAGTCACATGACTTATTAGACAGATAATGATTATTTTACTTGGGCTAATCGTAAAGCTATTTCAAAATCTCGGCGTTCTTGTTCTCTGTTTGCTGCTTGTCGCAGATCTGCTTCATTTTCTTTCCTCTGTAACTGTTCCTATGACAAGAGAAAGACTTGATTTAACAACATGTTATTGACTTACCCCAAGCAGCCTGTCAGCTTCTTCCTGTAACTTCTTTTCTTCTTTGTATATACGAACCTCTTCTTCTCTCCTATAGATATATGTCATGTTTGTTCAATGTCATATTAATACCTTTTCTTTTCTTCAATCTTTTGCCTCTCTTCTTCCTCTTTCTTTCTGATGATCCTTTCAGCTTCTTCTTCTCTTTTACGTTGTTCTTCTTTCTATATTCCAATAAAATGAAGGGCAAGTATATAAGGAAAATGGTCTAACCTGCATTTCTCTCAATATTCTCATTTTCTCTCTTTCTTCCTCCTCTACACGTTCCTGTTCTTGCCGAGATTGAATTTCTGTCATAAACATTTCTACTCTGTTAACTAGTTCATTATAATCTTTATCAATTTGTTCTTTTGATATTGAAGTCATCTATATACAGCATGAATAAAAAAACTTTATGAGAAAACAGTCTCTACATGTGCTAACTTTTAATTTGTCTATTTGTTTATCAATGTCAGCTTTGAGATCTGTGCCTTTAGCAGCAATTATGAGTCGATCAGTTTTCAAGCTCTGTGCTGTATATAAAACAATTATTAATACATGCTCATTATATACATACATACCTAATGTACTAAGAGTATTCACTCTATCTTTAAGATGTCTCAAGTTCATAATGCCCTGATATCTGAGGTATACATTATAACATTGTTAATATCATATGTTGTATTAATACATACCTTGGTCTGTATTTTTTAACAGCTATTAACATACGTACTGAACATTGTATGATTAAAGCATTCTCTTGACGATATTGTATCTTGCGAATCACTAATGATAAACAACAAAGCAGATTAACAAAGTTCCCTTTCTATATATATCTTATAGTGTAAGCTGGTTTAATAAATTGTGCTTTTTCTTACATTTTTGTACAGAGATTGCTCCATAAATAACTTTCCTCCATTGTTTACGTATAAGCCATTTCTGTACTTTAGCAACCATTGCTGAAAGCTTCTCTGGATCACTCTGCATTACCTGATCAAACTCAGCAAACTATAAAATATTAGTTCACTTTATATACAAAAAATAACAAACAAAATACTTTGCCAGCTTTAAAGAAAACTTTGTTCTGACCAAATTTAAATTCCTTCTCCCTAACACCCACAGCATGAAATAGTGTCTCGCAAAATGTCCGAGGATCCAGTTGAACCAGTTTGACTGGTAATATTGACTTGTACCTGACAGAAAATGTATCATTTCAATCATGTTCACATGACTAACTCACATGTTATAGAGGTCAATGAAGTGAGTACGAGATGGGTAGCCTTCTTCCATCAATTTTAATACGGCCACCATACCTATAGTTAAAATGATGGATGACAAGAGGCAATAAAGACTTCAGCTTGTAATACCTGCACATTGAAGTTGTGATAGTACCTGACCTCCTACAAATATACCTGGCTCCATTTTCATGTTTGGTTTTAAACAACGAATAAAACTAGTACCCTAAATATAATAGTGGCGGCAATATAATAGAGACAACAAGTTAATTAAGTCTTACAGTTGCTCTTAGTTTCAGAACTAAATCTTTAAGTTGAACCTGATGATATTAATGATATAAAATAAAAAGATACATCAATACTAACTTTGAATTTACTACTAACACTTTCTAGTGTTAATTTTTTAGCAAAGCTCCCAGCTGCTTTTGAATGATTAGCTGTACTGCTTGGAAATAGACTTTGTACAAAGTGGTCTGTACTTGTTGCTAGTAGCTGCTCTAAGCTCCCATGTAAAGCATCATTGTTCTTATCCAGAAACCCAGTCTTTTAAAATCACAGACATTAAGGCAATACTTCAATATATGATGTTACTAACTGTTTTATAGCAAACAGCACCAGCAAAGTGTCGTATTATGAATCCTTCTTCATCTCGTAAAGCTCGATGTTGACTAAGTCTTGATTGCCGTGGGAATTGGAGACGAAAATGTCCCTTATGTTGGATATGAACAGCTGTCGTAAAGTGTTCATTGGAACCTTTGGGCAATCGACATTCCTCATCAAGAATATCAATTATACCAACAGTATTAGCTTCAATTAAATCTAAAAGTATATCACATTGGTCATTTATATGTATATGGCATTTACCAATGCAGTCTTGATTATCAATATATCTCACTGTAGCAATACCTAATCCCTCTCTTTTGTATAACTCTTGTTCCTAATACCAATAATGACAGATTATAATATAACTAAGTCAGTTCAACTAACTTCTTTTAATACACGTTCATTAAAAAGTTGTTGAAGTTTTTCATTACAATAATTTATACAAAACTGCTCAAAAGAATTAAATTGATAATATTCTAAAAATATAATCATTTATTATGGTTTCTTTAATGTTGCCATGCTTACCAAACCCAGCTATGTCAAGGACACCAATGTAATAACGAGAAGTGATAAAGGGGAAGCAATTATTGACTCTTTTAATAATCCAGTCAAAGAGACGAAGATACAATGCTTTAGATAAAGCATCTCTAGCATGACAGGCTTGATCAGGTTTTAATGGTACACTAAATAAGAAAAAGTTATGAATATGTAAATAACTTTTAAATTGTTTATTATTTTAGTTTCTAAGCAGCTGGAAATACTTATAATTTGTTTTCTTGTTACTTACTTTATAATAGTACCAATTGTTCCTTTTTTTGTAGTTGTCATAACGCGTGATGTCAAACAACGACGTAGATCATCAACTCCAACTGCCAAAAGATTGGCCACACCCACAAGTGAGTTCTCTGATTTCTTTAAGATTATACTACCCCCTATAAAATATATTTTAATACATAAATAAAGTAATTGTTATAAAAACCTTTTTGACTGGTATCGTCTTCAAACAGGATGTTACCCAAATGAAGGACAGCAGCTGTCACACGGAATAAATCTGCTTTTTCCTGAGCAGTCATTCCTATATTGTCCATTGCTTTAATTAATTTGTCAAAGTTCTCTTTATCTTGAGGCGTGGAATCTTGAGATGATGTTGGTCGATTAAGATACTTCAAAGGAAACAGAAAAACAATAGATACCAGATACCCAATGGAAATATAAGAAAGACAGATATAACTATGTTAATAATATGATATAACTATTGATATAATATCATATATATGATATGATATAACAGATATATCTATGTTAATAATATGATACTTTGTTGTGATTTTAGTGTCAAAGAATATGTCTTTTACTTACAAGAAATGACTGTCTAGGGTCTAGTCCCAGTGCTTGTCTCATATCTGGTGGAGCACCAGCTAACATATAATAAAAAATGTGGTAGTTTCTTTCTTGTTCCATTTGAAAACAAACACGGGACTTCTCTAATAGATAGTGTGAGACATGACCACCAACTACTTTGAACTACAGAAGACTGTATACATTAGGTAAGAATTATCATCACTATTACCTCAGCATCAAAATGAATCTCTACAAACTTCCCAAAACGTGAACTGTTGTCATTTCTGAGTGTCTTTGCATTACCAAATGATTCCAAAAGAGGGTTAGCTATAATATAAAGGATTCCATACAGCTGCTTTTATCTTTAAGGTACCTCCAACAATTCTTTGTTCAACGATTCCAGCAGCTGCCCCATATACTTGAGTTAAATATTGCAGAATGAATTTAGTTGTTTCAGTCTTTCCAGCACCACTTTCACCTGTCACATTGATATCACATGACAACATATCTTGATCACATGACAACAATAGACTTACCGCTAACAATAATAGATTGACTTTGTTTTTGAGCTCTTAAATCACGATATACTTTATCAGCTGAACATTATAACTTAATAATAATAGTTAAGTATTTATCATGTGACTTACCAATGGCAAACACATGTGGTGGGAGAATGCCCAGGCTTTTTCCTTTGTACTTTTTAGCGGTTTCAAGAGAATAGAGATTTGGTATGTTCTTATATGGATTAACTGCAAGTAGAATGTTGGCAACATAGCTCTGCAGAAAGAGGGATGCAGAAATACTTTGAAGCATTTGATAAAGTCATTATAAACTTACATAGATAAGGTCTTTTTTGTATCTTTGATGAATGTTATGTAGCAAAGTAGCTTCATTTAGATAAAGCAAGGAACCTACAATAAATAATGACATTTATTAGTTATTATATATATATATATATATAATGGTTGGTAGCAGGCTGGATTGCCAGATGTGGTCTCCCTTACAGTTGTCTTCTACTTCTTTGTCAAAACTTTCAGCAAGTGCAGGATAGATATCTTCATAAAGTGCAGTAATACTCTGTAAAATAAAAAAATTCTTATGGAAGAAGTTTTAGTTGAGAGGGGTGGATTAGATAAACGAGCTCCACCCTTTCAAGTTAGTCAGTTATAGCCTACGTGTCCAGGATGATCTTTGGCTTCTATAGTCAAGCTGTCAGCACCTACATCACTAATATGTCCTAGTATATAGCCTTCGATAGGGTGTGGAGCCCACACAAACTGTTGCTTTCTTTCCATTTGTTATAGCTGCCGCTGCATAAGTTAATAAGATATATACAAAAATTAAAAAGGCGTGGCTCTATTTGTTGTAGGACGACTAAACAACCGAGCTATCTCTTTGAAAGGAAATGGAGGAGAGCCACAGAGAATATGTATCAATTCTGGGAAGGTAAATGTTACTTATTTGATAAAAGAAGTATTTAGTTTTATTTTTCTATAGCGGTATGATCGGGAAAAGTTGGACTGTGGTCAGTAAAGTGGCTTCTGTAGTAAATATACTTGTTATATGTTTTTTCTTTCTTTTTTCAAGCTTTTTATAAAGGCAGGCTATTATGTCAACCTTTATGATATATTGTTCTCTGAAAAAAGTCAAATAGATGCAGTTATTGAAGGATTACGAAGTAAACTTCAAGAATTGAAAGATTATGGTTTTCTCAAAGAAAATGAAAGTGTTACTGATCTTTTAACACATATAAAACTCACAAATAATTTGGTAGAAGCATTGAAAGATGTCATTTATGTTCAGGTAATTAGAATATATTTTGGACTCATTCCTGAACCTAATACTTAGGAATGTATTCCTGAGAACGTGGAACTAAAGAAAAAACTGTTTCAACAAATTGATGATATTGTAGGAGATGATGTTATTTTGGCTAGTTCCACTTCATGTATTGTTCCCTCTAAATTTCTTGTAGAGTTAAAACACAAGGAACAATGTATTATTGCTCATCCTGTAAGTTTTAAAATTGGGTATGTACTTTTAAAATTTACCAAAAGTAGTCCTCAGTCCTTAAAAGGTCAATAAAGAGTTTTAAATACTTAAATAAATGAGTAAAATATTCAAAATATGATTATAAGTCATTTTTTCCCTAATATCTAACAATAGTTGTATAATAGTAGACACTACATCAAGCTGGGATGTAAATAAATACAACCAGCTGCTTAATGAAATGTTTACTACTAGTATAGAACTATCTGTATTACTAAAGGATCCAGGAATTTGTCATAAATACTGAACAAATAGTTATCATATTATTGTTGAGCTTTGATATATTACTCCATACTTTGATGTAAGTTGTTATAGTAACTATAGCTCATTCCATATATGGTATTGTTATGTATCATAAGGTTACTTTATATGTCTTCCACTAGTATGATGTAATAACTGTCTCAGATGACTAATCAACTATGTAAACTATATCTGTAATATCTGTGTTAGTTATATCATTATTATTATAAACAGGGGATATAGTATTTTGTTTTGATTGAGCAACTAATACCATTATTATATAATCTCTATACACAAAGACAATGTCTAATTAATATCCTTTGTACACAGTTTGTCATGTCAACATTTAACACCTCTTTGATGTTAACTATTGGCAACCATGTGTGTCTTTTCACTGTCATCTTTGACCTTTGTACTTTATCTAGATCAACCCTCCACATTATACACCTGTAGTAGAACTTGTTCCATCTCAATTTACAAGTTCATTTATTGTCTCTCGTACTAAATCTTTATTAGAAGGAATAGGCCAGAAACCTGTGGTGGTAAAGAAAGAGATAAACGGTTTTATTGTTAACAGACTACAATTTGCTTTAATAATGGAAGCATGGAGACTAGTAGAGGTATAGTAATATATTAAAATATTTTAACATTACCATTATTGATGATGTTAGAATTATACAAGGATGGGTGGCTATTGTTTATGTCTCCCAATAGGACAAGGTGGCATCTCCTGAAGATATAGACACTGCCATATCACAGGGTCTGGGATTAAGATATTCCTTTATGGGACCCTTTGAGGTAATGCATCTTAATGCTCAAGGAATGCAGAATTATTGTGAGCTTTATGGAGAAAACATCACTAATGTTTGTAGTACACAGTCATCAAGATCACTTACAGGAGATACACTAGAAGTTGTTAGAGGTAAATATCATCTGTTATTAGTATCCTAGCATGATACTTACCCAGCAGTAGTATTTATGCTTGAAGCATTAGCACAGTTAGTTAAATACAATCACAGGTGAGCACTGTTTTTGGCAAAAGATCTTTGAAGCACTTGGACTAATGCAGTATTGATGTTTGTACCTAATTCTACAAATATGACTCTATATATTGAAGATATAGTAATATTATGACAATATGTATTCTAATATGGTATTGTATTTTAAGACAGGAAGTTAGAATATAGAAACACTTGTCTTGACATTAGTGTTGTCATGACAGTAAGTCTTCTGACTTTAAGGAAGGCTTTCCTTAATGGGCAATATATTTTATCAACATAGTAATTTGAAGTATATTTAATACATTTCTGACTAATTACTTGATGTATTTTTCTTTTTGTGCATTGATTGGTGTGAACAATGAAATGTAAGTTAATTTTATAACAGTAGAAAAGTTGAAAAACAACAGCCCATTTTTTGAAGAAAAAACAAATGTCCTCTACACAAAGTTAATAATACATTGTTCATTACAATAATAATTAACTACTTCCAAATATCAGTTAATTTTTCTTGATTATTGTATTTTAGTTGCTATGGAAACACAGACTCCTCTTGAATCATTAGAAGCAAAAAGGAAATGGAGAGACGAACAACTTGCTGGTTTAGCTGTCCATAAAATGAACATGTCCAAAAAAGAGAACAAAGATACCAAACAATGTGTTCATCAATAGTTCACTTAATACTGCCTTGTGATTATAATAGAAAGTAGAAAGTTACAAAAAATTTTAAATTTATTTTATTATAATTGTATATTTTTATATTAATTTCTTGTTGATTTGTTTAATAAGTTATATAACCTCAAACTATCAATGTAGATCCATTCCATAGCACAAGCTGGAGACAGTAGTTTACAATAATGAAACCCAGCTGATTCTTTAATGAAAAAGTCAGTTGAAGTCTGACATTGGTGACTGAATTTCAACAACTGTATTCCCCTGATTGTCAGTGATTCAATTATAATATTCCAAGGGATTATAAATCCAAAGTAGACTATGTTATAAGGACCTTTATCTTTACCAAATACCAGTGGCTCTCCTAGTTTCTTAAACCATTCTAATGTTGTTGCTCTGACATGATCTAGTGCCCAGTTATAAGCATGCCTGTTGATGATTTCGCACAATGACCCTCCATCAAATTGACTTAAATAAACCAGTTAAACTTGTTCAACCAGTTAATAAATTATCTGATAAAATTAATGATAATAATATTTTATGAAATTTTCTTTTTTAGTTTTATGTTTGAAATACTAATTGCATATTTTGTATATATCACACAACTTATCAAGTTCGTAAAATGTTCTCTATGAGGGCCAGTTATATATATAGTTTCCCAGTAGTTTAAATAAATAAATAAATCTAAATTAAAAAAAAAAAATCCTTGTGTGTTGCCCAAACGATTCCTACTCGCTCACCCACTCAGGCTTCCACTTAGGCTCCAGGATTCCCTGCTATTGCTAGCTGGGACCGCCACCTGGCTTGGTAACCCTCGTCTTCGCGAGGTAATCCTGGCTGGAGCGTCGCCCTAACTTAAAACCAGCCGTACGGGATTCCAGCTCTTAGGGAATGTCGCATTCAGGAACCGGGAACCACAAATACACCAGCCTCTTCTCGTTTAAAGGGAGACTACCAGCCCTATCCTAGTCGGCCTTTCGGATACTCCGTAGAGTATGCTGGTAACCATCTCAGAGGTCTGATGCATTGCAGAACGCTGGCCCACAACACACTGGCACTCACGACTGCTTTGGTTTCCTTTTATATGTACTTACGATTTTGTCTTCATGCTCTTGTGGGGCGACAATGTGTAGCGCTATGAATCTCATTAATGATACTTTTGCCTTGTAATTTCAAAGGTCGGTGAAGTAAAGACGCTGTTTAAATAACTTAAACTAGTCCCATTTAAACAAACTAGAACAACACTACTAATTATATTAATTTTATCATTATTTAATATTATTGGCATAACAAAAAAGAACCAATTTTATAAGCAGTAAGTTAAACCACACTGTTAATTGAATGCTAATGGTAGATCACATGACAGAGTGGAAACCAGATCTTTCAATAAATTTAAAACATTATATTTTGGCATAAAACTGTTCTTTAAGCTTTCAATTTTTTTCAAAAAAAATACTAATTGTGAATGCATTATTTAATAAAGTAAGAATTAGAGTGAATTGACTGTCTACGCTTGCTTAACTGTTCTGAGAGTGTTTTAATATATTTTATAATGAATATAGTATATTCTGGTCCATTTTTAAATTAGTAGAGGACCTAAATCAGTAACTATATGAAAATTTTAAATTTATTCTGTTTTCTATCATCTTGGGCCATTTTTTTAGTTTCAAACAATATTTTAAAAAAAGAATTGAGACTCTTACCAAGTCTTCAAATTAGTTAAAACTCTATATGAAGTTAGAATTTGAGGTCTATTTTTATTTCTGCTCTTAAAATGCATTAATTTTTTAATATTTTTTGTTTAACTTGTAGAATGTATTTCTTTAGATTTTTACAGACTTTAACAACATTTCTGAGCACAAATAATTACTTTACTTAATAAAGGAGTTATGTAGTTACCTTAAAGTGATTTTTTAACCATTTTTAGTTGGAGCAATCTTAAATCTCGTGCACGACCGTATATTTTTGATTGTATCCACGTGGAAAAAATTATGGCAGACTTTCTAACGACAGCAAAAGTTTATTTATCTGAAAAACAAGACGATATCGACCAGGAACTACTTTCTACAGAAGAATCAAGTGAGGTAGATAAACTAATAGAAATGTTATTTGTATGATGGTGACCTTATTGTCCTCTACTGTATCTTTTAAAATATTAATAGGATGAGTTGGAAGGAGATAGCCACCAGCAGTTGCTGGAAACGATCACATCCTTAGGAAAAAAGCGGTAAATAAATTTGTCCTAAGCAACAGTCCATACATTATATTTTAATGTATTAGATTTAACACTGTGACGCCATAAAACAATATTTATTTGTTGCTATGGATACCTGATTATAATAGTGATAACATTCAATTTTTTTAGTCGTATACAACAACGAAATGAACCATCCAACATAATATCTGAGTTTAATTTATCACATCACCGAGAAGGCAAGATATTTGACCTCCCGGACCATCTTTTCACACTTCAATTTTTATTTAACAGACAACAGTAATCGTGTTGATACTGCAGATTTGTTAGTAGGTCTATCAAACAAGAAAGGATTAAAACAACTTAAAAACAGACTTGTACGTTGCTATGGTAATTGTATATCAAGTATATTTGTTGTTATTGTTTTTAGACTAAAGTTGATGGTAAGACTACACATCTTATAAAACCACTGGCTCCAGTTCATAAAGACAAAGCAAGTTACATCTTTTTATGATTTAAAAAATATATTCTTTATAGATTCATCGCAAATTAGCTTACAAGAAATCATCCAATCAGATTTCAGAATGGGAACCAATTGTCAAACACAACATTAAAGTATACATTTGTTGCCTTAGTAACATAGATATTATTTATTAATTAGGCTGAGCATTTACAGTTCCCTCTTCAAGAGGATGTACCTCCGTTACCTTCACTTACAGCGAAAGTAGATTCTTTTAAAGTTAGTTAATTTCTCTTTAAATTGTTTCATTTTATTATTTATTATTAGCCTATAACATCATTAGAAATTGCTATAGATTCTGTATGGAATAAAAGTGAACATGTTATACATAACGATCAAGAACTAAGTGAAGCTGAAAAGAAAATATTACTAAAATTATCAATTCAAGAGGTACATTTATTGTGATACTAATTATTAATATTTATATTAAATAATATAATAATTTGATAATATAGATATTTTAATAAAAATAAAATATTACTACAAAAATTAGAGCTTTTGCAAATTTATTTTAATTAATTTAACTGTATATTTTTATGAGATTATCTTTACAATTTTTAACTTGTAGGCAAAAGAAAGACGTGGTGAATTAAGGAAGATGAGAGCATTAATATCTGCTTATGAACAAAAACAACGAAGAATTAATCGGATAAAAAGCAAAAAGTAAGAAATAAATCATAATATTTGAAGACTCCATGTATTTAATTATTGAGTATGTCATTTGTTTAGATTTCACAAAATTCAGAGGAAGAGAAAAGAAAAAATGGAAGCCAAAACTTTTGATTATGAAGATGATGGTAACGAGTTGGTAGAAAGAGCTGAGAGATTGAGAGCTAAAGAACGTGCTACATTAAAACATTCCAGACTGTCGAAGTGGACCAAAGAACAACTAACCAGAAAACATAGAGATCCATCTGTAAGTAATAACTTTCTTTTTAACTTGTTCAATGTTTATTATTACAGATTAGACTTGCACTGACTGAACAAGGTCGCTTGAGAGGAGAAGTGAAACAGAAAGTTATTCAGGAGAGGTACAGTTATAAGTTTGGTAACTGTCTTCTAGTTCCTTACCTTTTCCACTAGTGACTCAGATGGTGAGAGTATAGTCAGTGAAACTGATCAAGAAGATAATAATGACTCCACCTTAATTCCTTGTGACTCTGCTAATCCATGGTTAGTAGGTATTAGAAATATATCTACTAAAAAGTCTGTACCTGTGTTGTTAACTAATTCTGAAATGCTCAAGGCTCAATCTAAAGGGTCTGGAAATATTTTAAATTTGACAAGTGTTAAACGAGCTAAGGGTGACTTGGGGGACCTTAACAAGGATGATGACAATCTTGAAAAAGAGGAGGACAAGATGGTATCAGATAATGATGAACCTTATTATGAAAGGAATATTGAAACATTGGATAAAGAAGTTGATGTTAATGATATAACTCTGTCTTCTTTTGAGTGTATGTCTAGTAAAGTTTCAAACAGATCCAAGCAAACATCTGATGTTGTTAAAACTACAACTATTAGAGATAGGGTCATTGATCCTTTTGACTTTTTGAAGACTGAAGGAACAATTGGAGAAGAAACAGGGAAATTTGTAATAGGTAGAGGTCAAAACATTTTAGCTGTTCAAGAAGCTTTTGCAGGTTAATATATTCTATCGTGTCCTGTAATGATTCTAATATATTTGTTGTCAAGGTGATGATGTCATTGATGATTTCCTCAAAGAAAAACAAGAAGAAATTGAGAAAGGTCGACCCCAAAAGGTTGATTTAACCTTACCAGGTGAGTATTGATGTTTTTCATGGTTACCATGGTAACCTTCATACCACAGGATGGGGTGAATGGGGTGGAAAGGGAGTTGAAACTAAAAAGAGGAAGAAAAGAAAAAGGATCACAGAGGAGACAGATGATATAATAAAAGAGGAGGTTCCTCGCAAAGATGCCAATTTAAAATTTGTTATTATTAATCACACAAAGGACACAAAAGCATCAAAACATTTGGTAAATATTTTAGACCACTACAATGGGGTCTTTGTAATATTACCAGACCCTACTACTAACATATATTATTTAGGTAAGTCATCTACCATATTCATTTGAGGGTCGTACTCATTTTGCAAGGAAAATGGCCACACCCATTGGACGCCATTGGAACACTGAAACAACTTATAATGAAGTCATTAAACCAAGGTTAGCTTGGACATTATTGTATATCTTGTTGAAATAAATACATTTAATTGTGAATGAATTGTTTACATTATTGATAACTTCATTAGATTAGTGCATCATTATAATTTTTCATCTATTGCTATTAATATTATATTCATTTTTACTAACTTCTGTGAAACATGAGCTCCAAATTTTTGAATAAATTGTAAATTTTTATAATAACTATTAATAATTTGTTAGGTTAATTTTATTTTTTTAATAGAATTAGTACTAATATTGGAACTGTTATTGAACCAATGAAAATGACTGATGAAGTTCAGAAGTTTATTGAGAAAACAAAACGAACAAAAAGAAATAAAAAAAGAGACAAAACAAACAAAAAAAAGTTACAAAAAATATCTCAAAATATTGAACAGAAAGATGACATTAAAGAGAACTGAACTAAATCATTCTAAAGGTATTCTCTTGTAATATGACAGCTATATTTGTAATAACTTGTACTCTAATGATAAGTGATGAGCAAATAGTATAATTATATTATACATCTAATTATTTAACATATCTGAGTTTGTTTAAAAATAATATGAATAAAAACAAAAATTGTTACAAAGAGCAGATGATATTAGAATCATCATTATGACTATACATAGTCTATTGTACTTGAATTAAGTGTCATTATATCATTTCATAAATACTTGACTTTTATAATAAGTGTATCAATGTTAACTTACTATAAGATTAATTACCAGCATAAAGTTTAAATGAAGTCATTTTTCTAATATTGTAAGGAAGTAAAGCTTTATAAAAAATCATTAATATATCACTAGTAAATTTAATACTTAGAACAATATTAGATTAATATTCATAGGTATTTTATTAATGATTAATAATTAAAATTGTTGTCAAATTACTTATTATTATCATTAGAGCAAACAAATTATTTTTATTTATAAAAATAAATATTTATTATTTTTGGAAACATTATAATAATGTCAACTCATATTCAGAATCAATACTGTCATGATATTGAAAAGATGACAGCATCCTCATCATGTGATTGTCATGTGATGGGGAGCTTGGATTTTCGCTGGTAGTTGAGAATGTTCTTGTAGGACTTAAACTTCCACTAATGTTACCATATAGTACTAACTGTTCTTGTATAGACTGTTGTAATGTTTCAACAATGATCTGTTTCTCTTTAGGAGATCTAGAAATAGTTTTTTTTAAATGGCGAAATGATTGATTATTTAAATTATTAATCACTATAGTATTTAGTCTGATTCCCAGACTTCCTTGACATGGAGGTTTAGGAATGAGACTTTGAATACTCACTTGCTCCTTAATATATATGTTGTGGCTTGACTGTTTATATCTCTGCCTTTATGTACAATTTGCCACATTGATGACACGCCTAAATAATTTTATACAACACAACTGATAATTAGAATTAGATATGGTATGTTACCATCAGAATCAGGTAGATCATTCACTTTACACTGTGCTAGTGGTAACAATGCACTGTGTGTAATATCATCTAATATAACTGCTTCTTGTGTTAAACTTGCCTAAAAGAAACGTTGTTTATTTGTTAGTTATTTTTATACCTTACTTTACTTGGTCGTCTTTTAACAACTCTTTCAATACATAATATAGTAAAGTTATTATTGAAAACTAAGAAAATAAAAGATTAATAATTAAAAGGAATAAAAAGTAAAAAAGTGGATAGAAATCTTAGATATATAGACAGGCTGGTTGACATTTATTATTGAATGGTTCTTACCAAAACACTCCATTTCTGGTCCCTGACCCTTTCTCCACCCACGTATCGTTATCCCACTACCTGACGAATTCAACCACATGACTGTCATGTGACATAGAAGTTCACTAACACGGACGCTAATACCAAACTAGTAAGTATTAATAATTATCTTATAATTAATATGTATAATTAATTACCTCTAATAATCCAGACTCTTTTATAAGTATATCAAAAACATTAGCATATGCTTCTGTAACTCGTTTCACCTCATTAATATATTCAGTTACCATAGCAACTTCAATAATGGTTTCTATGGTGACCATAAGATAAAACTAGAAAAAAAATTTATACCTGAAATTTTTTGATTTTCTTCCGAATTTTTGTCAGTCAAGTCTTTAATTGATTGTAGAAATAAAGGATATCTTAGCAGTCTCTGTAAAGTGTAGTGATAACATGTGATGTATTAATATTATAAGCACTTACCAATACTGGCTTTGTTAGTAATGACTGAAGTGTGAGTCCAGGATCTTGCTTTGGGTTTCTAGCTTCTAAAAACTCATCTAATTTTCTTTTATTTTCTACATTAACTAATAAACATTGTATACTATATATATTATATTGTTTAATGCTCTTACTGAATATTTCTTTGAGTTCATGTTGTGTTGCACAAAAATGACTATACTGTTTAAATGTATCTAAATGAATTATGAATGCCTCTGCTAGCTCTTGTACAAGTGCCTAAAGGAACATTGTTACCATGGAAACTAAAAGATGTTTATTAGAATTGTTTACCTTTATGTTGTCTGGATTATCAGAGGAGTATACATCTGGTAGTTCCTGTATTTAGTGATACATGGTATTGTAAATAAAAATAAAAGTTGTTTGAAATTTACTTCAATTCTTCCCAAGAATTGTTTCTGTTGAATGACAAGATTAATAATATTATTGCTGATAGTAGCAATTTTATCTCGTGGCAAAAATAACTCCAATTTGAGTGGTTCCAGATATCGATCAACTAATAATTGTAACATTTTAACATGTTGTTTTTCTGATTCTATTATTTCAGTGACACATTTCATAAGCTGTTTTTGTGGACTTAATGTGATTGTATCCACAGCATCATCAATAACTGTCATTTCTACAGCTGCTTCTTCATAAGCCTTCCAACGACCCACAAGACCAGTAACCTCTAAAGATCCCTAGAATGAGGTATCAAATTTGTTAGTAAGTAACAGATGCTACTTTACTTTTATTAGTTGATGTACACGATCTTCTGATGTATCATCTACTAAGTCCTCACTTGTTTCGCTCTCTGAGGTGTCATCAGCTTTCATATACTCTTCAGCTTTTTATATTCATTTAATGCAATGCTAACTGATATATATGTTACTTACTGTGTGGCTTTGGAACAATAAGATCGTCAAGTTTCTTTTTTGACATTTTCTTTCCTTGAACTGGAGGAGAGGGACAAACCAAATCCTTCAAATGTAAATGAGTGGTACGTTCTGCCACACCCATTGGAGCTTGATAGTGTCTTGTACGAATGGTTATTGTGAAAGTTGGTTCTGAAGTTAAATATTATATAGCTTAACCACTTGTTGCTATGGTAACAATATGTCATTTACCATTGAGGGCTTCCATAACTTGACTCCATGACATATGTGCTACAACAGTATCATCTATTAGAACTATTTCATCTCCTTCTTTAATACCTACAATATAGATTATATTATAACAGCTGTGACAATAGACACACACACAGTAATATATGAAAAGGATTCTTTGTAGAGATACTTACCATTCCGATAAGCCTGACTTCCCGGGACTACAGACTCTACAATGACATGTGTAATTGAACCAAGGTTTCGTAAATCTGGCTGAACTTTGAACCCTGCAGATAATATATTTGTTCTTACATGGTAAGCAGTATTTAATATGCATGTACCTATGTCACTGGTGTTGTTATGATGTTGAGTGAACTGAACTGTTCTGACAGATTTCTGACTTATCTCCAAGTTAGTAAATGTCTATTAAATTTATTTATTATTTGTGTTTATTAGTATATATTTACCAGGTTACTAATAAGGTCATCTTCTAATGGTATTATACATTCTGTATTAAAAATATATGACTTAATCATTTACATAAGTAGAGAAATGGATAGATGAATAATTTAGATGTATACGAGAAGATAATAAAAGTACATACCTTGCTCCTCTCCAGCTGTAGTATTAGTGAGCTTTAGAAAATGATCTGCAGGATCAAGACCAAATTTCTAAAGCAAAATGACAAGTTATGATTTCATAATAACAACATATGTGACAATCACAGGATTACCTTGCAACATGTTAACAATATATCGTCCACAGAGAGATCAAGACGAAATGGTACAGCACATATCTACAGTAGATAAATATAGTATAATCCTTTACAGTTGTTTCTTTACTTTTCTGTTAGGTAGATTTATCATAAGAGTTGCACCAAATCCTGTTGCTAATGGATTGGGTTCTAATAACTGCCTATAAGTCAGGAGGTGTGGTCCTATAGATCCATCAGGTGAGAGTGGTTTTGAAATAGCAGGTGTCCCAAACAGACGTCTATAAAATTACCAATATTACTGAATTATCATAACTTAAATTATAGACCTTCGAGTTGTTTTAGTTGGTTTGTTTTCATTTCTTTGAAATAAAGTAAAGAGTTTTCTCTTACTAGTATTCTGTGATGATGATAACTATTTTTTAATGTTAATTTAGTAATCATATTAAGTCTTACTGATGAAGCATTTGATTGTATTGATATAGGACTAGTAGGAACATTTGAGTCGGACAGTTTAGCAGAACTCGAGCTTCTTACATTAATCTAGTATTATAAAATATACACGTTGGTAACCATAGTGACATTTAGTAACTTTAAGAACTTTGCTGTTAATAATAATATTATTCTTTTTTTAAGTAATTAAATTATAATTATATTAATGAACAATAAAATATAATGAATATGAACTTACTATAGCATGAACTGAAGCAACTGTAAATTTTCCAACTTTAGTTAACGTTGTTTTAGTATTTTTTGAGACACTTGCTAATAAAGACTATAATTATAATTTTAATATAAAGGATTATTAATTATTTCTAATGCCAACCTGAGGATTTGGTAGTTCAGCATGTTGTAATGATGCTACATAGCAACGATTCCTGTAATAATTATTAATAACTTGTTATTAGTTATTAATAGTTATGAAGTACCTGTATAACTCCATATTATAGTTCTCAATGTTTTCAATAAAGATGTTAACCTAAAAATATGAAATTAACAAATGAGTTAATTCTGTAATAGTAGACATTTTAAGCATCCAGGAATTTATTGCAAAGTAATTAGTATTGTTATTATTAGTATAGTATGTAGTACAAGTCACATGCACAAACCAGTCAAACCAGTTTAAAGATATGTTTACTTGTTTTGTGATGCTTGATTTACTGGCACTATCAGTAGCTGTTGTAAGCTGTAGATCAGCCAAGTTTTTCATTTGTTTTTCCTAAAGATGTATTCAAACAATTAATATGTTTTAATAACAAGGAATACCTTCTCAATAGCCAATTCATTTTCTGAAATCATTGTTTTCAAAAGTTCTAGTGCATTTTCTTTTGTTGTTTGTCCAGTAACAGATAGTGCAGCAGCTATAAAAAAACTTAGTTAAATTCAATAATGCGCCATTTTTATTTCTAATACCTGAATGTATAGCTCTAATCCAATCGTCAACAATAGCTTCATTACTGGCCTATTAAACAAAGAAAATTATTAATAGTATTTATTATTTTAATAGACAATAGAAATAAATATTAATATACAAATTATATTAAATAACTTACAATACTAAAGTAAGCAAGTAAAAAAATATTAATTAAATATTATATATTAGTTATATATAATGTAGGTAAACAGTGTTATAATCAATTCTTGCATTATATTTTGATATTATTTATTACCTGCATATAATAAGTGTTGCCTGTGTATGTGCTAAGACAAAATATATGATCTCTTTTAATATGATCATGAACAGGATGAGCAAGACTTTTGGAAATATCTAATAATAATTAATTAATATTATTTTAATATGTCATTTACTGTACCTATTTTAGTGTCTACTGGAGTATCATTAATTGGACTGCTTGGCCCATGGTCCCAGCGATGAAGATAGAGTTGGTTCCCTTTCAAAATGGCTACATGTATAAATAAAGGTACGATAATGTACATGCTAGACAGACTTACCCCAATGTCTTTTCCATCGTCTTGTTGATTTCATAGCAACCTTTCTATTTTTCCGTACTAACATACCTTTAACCTCTAGCCACCTAAAGTATTAATATATATGTATTCTATATAGATAAGTTTGATGTAAGCTGATGTAGATAAAAAAATAAAATGTTTAGAACTTTTATAAGTTATTATAGTTAATATTCAAAGTTTTGAAGGATTCTGTTTATAGTATACTTTATTAAGTTATACAATGTATTTCTTTTCTTACCCTGTCTTTTTTATAGAGTTGTTTCTACTCCATTCCATTGTGCTTTCCTTCATTTCATGAACAGGAGAGTTACCTTGATAGTTGAAAGCCTCAAGACTTTCTGTTGTCTCAGAAACCTAAAAATAATGTCAGTATAATATTTTATTACTTGTATATTGTTTGACTTACTATGCTACTAGATGACGTCTTTTTTCTAACATCTGGTACTCTAATTGCTTGAAGGAGTTGGCTCTCCTTCACTCTCCTCCCTTCTATGTCTCCTTGTTGATCTGTTAACATATGAGGATAAGGCTCAGCATCGGAGGAGAGCTGTAAGCCACTATCACTACTGAAAGCATCTGGAGGTTGGGGATAATGTAAAAAGGATGGTTTGCGTTGAAATTCATATTCATCATTGTCCTCTCTTCCCAAAGGAGGTGGAAGTTGTATAGAGTCGTTCGATAGCTGATTGCTGTTGTAAATGTTTTCTTTATCATTGATTTCGTTTTCTTCTTGATTCTGACTTTTAAGCATAAAACTTGGACAAGGAGATAGAAGTTTACCAGGTGCAGGAGTATCAGGGATGCTAGGTGGTACTAGGTCATCAATGCTACTGATAGACAGCCTCTTTAGGGCATTTAAGAATTTGTGACTTGTGAAGGGATTGTTGTCATCAAGTCCAATGTCGTTGTGGTGTGGTGATAATGTTTGTCCTGGAGGTTGTGTTGGTGGAAGAAGTGGAGGTGGACCACCACCAAAACTGGACTGTCTGGATAAATGTGAATTTCTCTTGTCACTCTCAGTAATTTCTAGCAGCTGTGATCTTCTTATATCTTTTAATAGTTCGTCAAAATTTTGTAAGCAAGCTTCTATAACATCAGGTTTGTTATCTGAATGTGTTTGATTCAACATAGTGATGTTAGAAGAACTCTCAACAGATGTTAGAATAGATACTCTGCTGTTTGTCTCAAGTTCGTCTTCTTCTGGTATATCTTCTAATATTTTATTCACCTCAAGTGGACCCGTTGGTTGAAAGAGCTCATGATCACAACCTGTCATATCTTCATTCTGATCATCACCAAAATGCTCATCGGAGTTTTCATCAGTTACCATGTACATACTAGGAGGGGACGGGAAAGGACCTGCTTCATTCTGATCCATACTTGCTTCCGAGTTGATGGATGTAGCTCTAGGAAGTGTTGACAAAGAAATGTTTAAGCTGTCATCATTGAAACTAGTGGAGCTTGCTCCATCTTTTGTGGAGATTGGAGGTTTTTGTATATAGCTGATGTGTGATGGATGTATTTGATCCAGAGGCAGTTTAAAAAACTCTGGTTCAGGTATTGGAGTGGATGTCCTGTAATCAAATCCATAATGAGGATTGTAAGTTTCTGGTAAATTTGATTCTTCATTATCTGTCATTTCTAGGAAGGGAAGGTGTGTGACTGGACGAGGTGGAGATCGAGTCACGTAGGAAGGTCGAGTGGTAGTATGACGAATTGAAGTGTCAGGAGTGTAATTAGGTGGCTATATAAAAGTAAGAGAGTACTTTGACAAAGCTCTTGTATCACTTACAAAACAACTTGATAGAAAACGTAGTGCCTCAGCTTCCGTGAAAAAATTTAGTCCATATATTCTACCTGTATAGACATCCTTCCATTGAATGAAGTAAGTTCCTGTTTTCTTGAGGTCAGTACCTGTAAAATTAGGAATGAGAGTATCTCTTGGACTTATCAATGAAAATATAATGTGTATCGTCGGATATGACACTTGTAGTATGAGAATATGTCCTTTATATTCAGTACAGGTATGAGGCTTACTTACCAGGAATAGTGATACTTGAAGTAAAGGGACATATTTCATTTTCTTCAGCATATAAAGTATATTCATAGACTTCTCCTTCCTTTAAATGGACATAACTAGTAATCTGTGTAGTTTCTTTACTTACCTTAACACAAGCCACATTGACATGTACTGGACAGTCACAGATAGGCACCCATAGCCAGTTAAAAGGATCATCTGATTCAGTACTTGCTTCACTCTCCTCTTCACTAGTACTGTCATCATTGTTAATAGGAGTAGGTTCTTCATCCTCTATACTCATATCATCTTCATTGTCATCCTCCTGGATAATTAATGGATAATTGCATATGTTATTAATCACTGGATATATAAGGATGAGACAATAGATGACTATGTACTTTGTTATCTTTTGTTTTTTCTTCTTCTTGCTCAATAATAGATACCATTTCTAGTACTTGAGCAAACACCCTAATGAGTAAATTTATAGAGAGAAAGTTGAAGTTTAGTTTTAGCTTACCTTAGAACATGTTGTCCCCTAACTCTCCATTCTCCTTCTTCTCCATCTTGTCTTCTTATACGTCTTCCAGCCACATCATATGTACCACCTTGACAGCACTCTTTACAGCATACACATCCCATACTAACTTTAATGGCATATAGAGATGAATAAATTAATATATACAAGTATTGGTTGAGTGCTATGACTCTCCTGGGAACGCTTAGATACTGAAAAATATTCTTTTACATTCAAATCCACCCTATCTGCAAATATCCAGCCCCACCCTTTTGTGGATATGAATACATGCACGTTTTATTAATAATTAACGAGAAGGGTATTCCTCTTTTGTCTAGTCAACTGAACTTAGGGAGTAGATATTACCTGCTGTAGTGACCTTTACGAATCCAGACTAGTGAAGACCCAAAGCATTGATTATAACAATATATATCAGGTAAGTAGACTAATGGAAGCGAGTATGAATTTTGGGATTATAAATGTTTTAACTAAATTAAGTTCAAATATTTTAATGAATACAATACCTTATAGATGTTTCTGTCTTTACTTGCATTATATTATATTGGTAATCATTACATATCTTACATAGCTATAAGTTATAAAGCAATCGTCAATATTATCTGAAGTGTATCTTTGACTGCATAGAATTAATATGTGTAATAATAAGAAATAATACCAAAAAAAGATGAATAACATTTATTTCTGAAATGCTGTTATTAGAATTTCATGAGTAAAGAGACACTCTAATAATCATAGACAAGTGTTTCAGAAATAAATGTTATTTCTCTTTTTATCAATATTACACATATTAATAAACAGTTAATAGACAATTTAGCACAATGAATAGATAATTTAGCACAATGTGTAAATTTCAATATTTTGTTTTTTATATGATCAATTTTATAATAAGGTGATCAAAATTATAATAGTGTGATCAAATTTTATAATTGATTGTCAACGAAATAAGTGATTTACTAGTATATAGCTTACTCATCATTGTTTTTATAATGATGGAGTAAGTTATCATGTGGCCATAAGTAACTGTACATATATGGAAAAGCCTACTAATCATTTTATTACATCACTACCTATCACATATCTCTCTGTCTATCATTTCATATCATATCTTATATATCTTTTCTTCATTCTGTCATTCAAAATTATACAATTGTCAATCCTATGATCCCATTAGTCCATACTTCAATGTGTTTAAGTGTAGGTGTGTTTACATAATAACTTAATTGTTTATTTATAACATTATAAAGTAAATGGTAAATGATTTCTAGATAATATATAAATAATATATTCCTTAGTGTATTAGATGTAGTCGTTGTCTTTAATTGTCAAATATTTGTCAATCTTGTAGTAGTTAAAGTCTATTGTTAATACTAACCTCTAATAGTACATGTACATTTATTGATGTAGTTACCTATTCTAAATAGAAGACAATACATTACATGTTATAGTGGGTGTGTCCTTATCGATACATCTTTATTCATTTGAACTATAGCATCAGTTTTCAACAATAACTGAATTGGTCTTTCTTGTTTAACACGTAATTCATGAGTTGTATTGTCTCTATAGTACAGTCTTATACCATCTGTTTGTATTGTGCTGTATTATATGATATTAGAGAATGTAATTTTTTTAGATACTTTTCTTTTAGTACATTCAAATAATAGATACCATTATATGACACCAGCTGTGACTATGACATTGTCAATGAATTCAATTATCATTAGTTCAAATTTATTTATTGATAATCGCCTTCTCTATATAATGGATTATAATCAAGATGAACCTTATTACTTAATAAGTTATGGCCAAGAATATTATAGTATTTAAAACCTGAAGATCTTTTGCTGTGAAGCCCAAGTATGCACAATAGACTTGCAGGCTTCTATCTTACATAGTCCATAATGATCAAAGATGCTAAGCATATAATTAACAATGTGTGTTCAATATATGTATTAAGTATATAAAGTTCTTGAAGAGTTTCTGAGATGTAGTTACCTTTATCAGATTGCTTGTAATATCAATAATAATGATACTTAGTAATAATTATAGTCATATTTCTATCATTTTATAATATTAATAATTTATCATAGTTGGATATAGAACTACTGGTGTCCCCAACAGATTGATAAAGTGTATATTTATAAATCTTCCTTTCCATAGAATAATGGAGGTGTTAGTTTCATTGATATAATGTAATTTTATACCATATATTAATACTTACATAATTAGATATCTCTTTATAAACTAGTTATATTGATATGACTGATCTGTTTATAACTAACTATTAATTTATAACTATTATTACATTCATGTTATATAGACTATTAGACTTGAAAATCCCAAATATAAACTATTTAGAAAATGAAAACAAGATATATAACAAACAATACACTAACTTTTAGAATTTCTTGTCAATGAACAGACTGCATCTTAGAAGGTCAGTATTGGTCAAGTGGTCTAAGGCTACTTGGTTCTACTGAAGTTAAGCAGAACTGTATAGGAAGAGCATTTATATGATGGACACTGTTCAGTGTTGTGAACTATAGCGTGAGCCTTGCAGGCTCTACCTTCACAAATTGGGCACCATCCATCTAAGTGACTTGTATATATAGAGAACTCCCATGAATGGCTGATTGGATGTCTTCTCTAAATAACACACTCCATCTTAAATATAGACATATTATATAATGATGTTATGTTAATATCTCCGTTGTTAATATCTCCATTGGTATTACTATATTGTTTTTCTTTTAGTAACTAAGAATGATGGCATCTGAAAGTGTCAGTTATGATCACATATTTAAAATAATATTAGTTGGAGATAATGGAGTAGGAAAGTCAAGTATTATACGAAGATTCTGTGAAGGAACATACACACACGACATGGATACCACGATAGGAGTTGATTTCTATCTCAGTGAAATTGATGTTAATGGAAAAAAAATTAAGGTAATCAGCTAGGGTGTGAGGGGGAGAAGGACTATGAGTTAAAGCCCCTTGATCAGTACATGTAATATGATATTGAGTCTATGGAGTATCACTATATAGAGTTATTTTTATTGCACTGCTAAAATGTTTGTGTTATCCATATACACAAAACAAAAGAAATTTTATTTCTTGAAACTAAAAGTGAATGATCTTATAAAAATAAATATGTTTTAAAGTGTACATGAAGTTCAATATTTGTTGAAGCAAATGTATTATCAAATTATTTTTATGATTAATTTATTTGAGATGTGAAAAAATGAAGCAACATTTAACTTACCTGATGTATAATAGACTATTCTATTTTATATATCCATTGATCAGTGACATATATCCATTTAACTATCTATCTATCCATTGACCAGTGACATATCTCCATTGAACTATATATTAATCCATTTCTCTATCAGCCATCTTTACTTTGCTGTAGGTAAAAATCTGGGACACAGCAGGGTCTGAGAAGTATATGTCAATATCAGCTGTGTATTATAGAAAAGCTGATGGTGTTATATTTGTGTTTGATATGACAAGACCAAGATCATTTACAAATATAGTATCAGTATGGATGAATGCTGTAGAGGCACAAGAAAGGTAGGAGGTATTATATATATTATAGAGTGTGGAATTTAGATAAGGGTTGTACATATATTTGTGTTGTTATTATTATAGAGCAGGTTTAATAGGTCATCTGCTGCATTTGAAGTTTGTCTAAAAATGTTAATTTGATTAGCAACCAGACTGTTACTATTTAGTGTGTTATCTCTCTCTCTCTCTCTCTCTCTCTCTCTCTCTCTCTCTCTCTCTCTCTCTCTCTCTCTCTCTCTCTCTCTCTCTCTCTCTCTCTCTCTTTCTCTCTCTTGCACACACATACACACAAAAGTGGTTGTCCTGAAGCTCTAAAATTGTTAGTTGGAAACAAATCAGATCTTAGTCCAGAAGTAGATCTAACTCAAGTCAGAGTAAGTGATATCATTATAAACACACATGTACTGGAAGAACATTAAACATGACATCACCAAAAAAAACTTAGATATAATGTAATTAGTTATTTTTATGTTGTGTTCATAAACAGTTTAGACTCTATTATACTAGTAGCTATACTAATATAATATGAGTAGGTGGTATAAAGAGCTCACTCAGTATGACAGTCATGTATTTGTTTCTCTTTTAACACTAGAGATATGCAGAACTTCACAATATGATTTTTGTTGATGCAAGTGCTAAAAGTAATCACAATATTCGTGAGATATTTACAAGACTAGCAGGTAATATCATTGAAAAGAAAGAAAGAGAAGAAAAAGAAGGAGGGTCTATTGCTGGGAATCGAGACAGCGTACAACTTACTAGAGGTCAGGTGAAAAAATCAGACAATAATAGCGAAGGCTGTAAATGTTAATACACTATAATATATATAATATATAAATAATAATGTTTTTGTGTGTGTCTATATGTACATTGTTCACATATATCCTGTTATGGATAAACTAAAGATTATAAACTTCAATATGAAATCATAATGCAACTATTTTCTTTCTCTTATATATGAAAATATTGTAATAAGTTTTAACAAAAACAAGAAATGTCTTTATTAACACTTAATGGTATTATGATAACATCATTATACCTTAGTGATGTCATAGTTCAGAATGAGGTTGTTTCCATAGTAACATCAAATAGCTGACCTAGCATATGGTAAATCATACTATATACACCTGTTATGCACGACCAGATCTCATTATGTCAGCGAGTTAATTAGCATAATTATGTTTATCATTATAAAAACATACCATATATGGATATAAGCTAGGTGGGTTCTTTGTATCCTGTTATAGTATGAACATTACCAACATTACCACTATCACACCAGTTTAAAATTAGAATTAGTTGAATGTAAACATATTAGAGCCATTCTGCTTGATAGCATGATTTTATAAACTACTCCATTTAAGCCTAACATCACAAGAAGTTTGACATGATATAGTCACTTACTATAGAGTTGGTTTAAAATCCTTTTTAATGTATTTGAAGTATTAACTATATGGCATTGCTTATTGATAATTTGAAATTAAAAAACACTTTAATTTGGCACTCCTTTTCATACCACACAAATACACTATATGGCGTCTGTAACTTCAACATAACTATTATAGGTAGCTATAAGGTTAACTCGACATATAGGATGCTGTTATTAATTATGTCCATGAAAAGTGTTTTTGTTTAAATGTAAGAATTTGTTATAGTTCTTGTTTGTGTTTATAAAACCAAAGCCAGAACTATCGTAAATTAATGTTATTGATCATATCAATACACATTATGTCGATTATAAGACTAGGTTCCATAACTCAATTCTGTTCTCATATAAAGACTCAGTCCTAAACTCTATAGGACTCAGTCCTAGACTCTATAGGACCCAGTTCTAGACTCTCTATAGGACTCAGTCCTAGACTCTATAGGACCCAGTCCTAGACTCTATAGGACCCAGTCCTAGACTCTATAGGACCCAGTCCTAGACTCTATAGGACTCAGTCCTAGACTCTATAGGACTCAGTCCTAGACTCTATAGGACTTAATCCTAGTCTCATATAAGTTCTCTCATCTCATATTCAAATTTCCTTTCATATACATTGTATATTTTAATATACTCTCTTATAATAACTAACTATATTAACTTACTTTGAAATTTTGAGCATATCTCATTGAGTGAGGTAAGGACAAATGGTTGTCCATAAGACAGACAGTTAGTAATAGACATTGTTCATGTGGTAATGTGATATTCTCTGATATGAGGTGAGGTTGATGGTTAGGAAGTTTGTCTTCTCCTTTTATTAATAAATTAAACATAAGCTTTAAAATTGGAATAGGTTGAGTTGACTGGATCTGTGAAATACCTATAGACAGATAAATAGATAGACACAATAATAACTAAATAATAATAGTTAATATAATGGTGTTAGAAACCTGTAAATGAAGTCTGGATTAATGGCCTCTTACTCATGTTGGCCTTAAGCCAAGTAATAGATCTTAAACAAGTTATCTAGAAATAAAAGTATTAGTAATAATTAAAGAACAATATATTCTGAAGTATTATTTTAATAACTAGGCGTTATCTTTAAATATTCTTTATAACTAACATATCTGATGAAACCTAATATTAATTAACTTAACAAGATCTACCACACATATACTCTGACTTTACAACTACTAATTTCTTAAGAAATTTGCTGAATGTTATAGTCACTGTCGAGAGTAATTGTTCCCATGTTGTAATTATAGTAGTATATAATTACCTGTAACATTGTCTTTCCATTATTAGTATCTTTTATATTAAAATGAAAACATTGATAGTCTTTAGATGTCTTGAGCAATAAAGCTGCTATCCTGTTTTGGAAAACTTGCTTATTAAATTGAGCAACTATGGAAGATTGTTCAGTATGATTGAAGTATTCAATATCCACCTATATGTACAAATTATAATGTTTGTGCTTATAACAATATATATTAAACTAATATACAAGATTATCAGTGAAATTATTAATAATACAATAGATAATTTAATTGTTATGAGGCCCACACTCAATGTAACTATTTAAGTATCTCTGTATGATTTCAATCAAAAGATATTAATTACTGAACTGACAGCTTCATTATGGCACATTAATATATACATAGTGATATCATAATTATGATGGTAGATCATATCATAATTATTGTAGTACTCTTAAATACTCTAGTTTGTTTAACCTTATGGCGATATAAAGTTATAATATTGATATCATTGTCTGCTATTCCTAGAAAGAGAAAGAGAGAGAGAGAGAGCATTCAATTTTGTTAATTTTAAGAATTATCACACATCCTACTAATAATTTTTGCTTATTGAAAATAAATTTCAAAACAAAATGATAACTTATCATTACATGTAGTAATACTCAAGTGAAAAACATTTCAACAAACTGTTGTTATATAACCATCACATCAAAACAGTCCAATACAAGGGAATTATAAACTGTTGTTAGTTTTGTTAAGTCAATGTAGTAATAGGTAATTTCTATGTCCAACATCAAATGAGATCATCTAATAACACATTTAAAACAGGGAAATCCGACATTACTCTCAACTCAAAAGATGATATTAACAAAATTTTTAAAATAATGTAGTAATCAGATTAGAAGGTATGTTAGATTAACAATTGTTTTTTTTACTATTATGTACTATCTTAATTGTTAGTAGTATAAATAAAATTACAATAAAATTCCAATTGTCACAGAATTATATTACTTAACTTAATATTATAAATTTTCATAAAACAATATTAGGAATAATTCAATGACTACTTTATTAATAGTTATTAGTAACTATTTTGAGTACATGTAATACAATTAAAGGTTGGATATATGAGTTGTTGTTATAAATACAATGACATTCTGCCTATAGGAATATAGCAATTAGTTACAATTCTAGGAATTATTTTACTCCAAGTGGTCAATAATAATATTATCATATATTATTATATTAGTAAGTGAAGACTGACACATGCTATCACATACCAGTAGTAGTTGTAGTGAAGGTACCAATCTTCAAACAACAACGATGACATTTTATCTTGTATAAATGAAACGACTCATTAATAAATGATAGTGAATTACTATAGTAACTGTGTGTGTGTGTGTGTGTGTGTGTGTGTGTGTGTGTGTGTGTGTGTGTGTGTGTGTGTGTGTGTGTGTGTGTGTGTGTGGTGTAGAACTATTGCTCTGATCTGATCTTACCTCATTGGAATCTTTAGTTATTTGAACTATTTGTGTCTCTGGTGTCCCTCGGAGCATTATGATATCATCTCCTATAAGTAGATCATTTTCTTGTGGTATCAGCTCTTGTGATAGGCTCTCGTTAGGATGGTGGGCATGACAAAAGACATCGCCAATGACTTCAGACCAATCTGATGTAGGAAGTGGCAGACATCTTTTGAAACTAAAGAAATAAGAAACGGACAGATGATCTTAAGGATTAGATGTGATATAGAGATAACAATACCCTTTAAGACATCCATGATATTTAATGATCTATATTAGTAATGTCATATGTGGTGATGATGACCACCACTTCATAGTCTCACACACACATATGCACACACGCACATTTCCTACTTTCAATTCTCCACACAACTATCTGTTACAATCAGATAAAAGACTACACATTATAATCTTACTATAACTATTTAATTTTAAAGTAGGAAAAGCTAATAGAAAGTATCTAAACATTTAAAACATCATAGTTGCGTTCATAACAATATATATCCTCTTCATAATATTTACATATAATACACCAGAGCAAGGAGGGACTGTGTTAACACAAAGTAAGGGAGGATAGTGTTAACAGCTATTGACGACACAACAACAGTAACATTACTTATATATTTTATACTATAGACAAAAGGAATGATTATATATATGTGTACATGTAACGTGATCTGTGTAGATTGTTTTTAGTAAGTTATCATAACAGTTCGGCACTAGCTATCACCATTCTTCCTGTATAAGTAATAGTTATATCGGAACTATAAGTTATCTATTAACATATAGTTCCCATAGTTGGGGCATAAACAAGTATTAACTTAGGATGTCACCTACATATTAGACATTATGTGAAGCTATCTTAGTGAATGTATAAAGTTTAAATATGGTAGCGACTAGGTTATGCTGGATACACAAGACTAGGAGTGGTTGGTAATATTATATGATAGATATACAATAGCTGTGAAGTAAGTGATATATCTTTTAATACTAAAAGGAAGAAGTGATTTTCTGATATCATATTAAACATCTGGTTTTCTAATTCTAATAAAAATGAATGAACCAAAAGGATATATTATATAAAGTTTATATGCTAAACTGTATTGTTGCCATGGCAACAGTATCTATTTTGATAATGAATTTTTTACCTCACCTCTCTTTAAAAATAACATTTTTACAAAAGACACAACTAATTATGATGTTCCCTCCATCATAAGCTTTAATGTCGAGAGTTCTAATTACGCTCTTTATTGTGGGCGTGTATGACTTCGAGACATGTGTCTTTGTTTTTAAACGAACATGTACACCTTCATTGTGAATATAGTGTACATTTATAGAACAAGGTATAACATCTGGTAACACAGATCCTTTCCATGAGCACACAAGCTTTTTAAACTCACTATCTGAGGTGAGAGCTGATATTGATGAATCATTAAATATTAATGTATTCAATTCTATTGCACCATTTTCTGCTAGCACAGCTTTAAGAGTTTGTAGGTTAGGGAGATATTCCAGTAAATAGTGGATGTTCATGAATCACGTTGTTTGTTACTCGATAATAAAATTATTGCCTTACGTCATATTACGGTCATAATTCAAACGGACCAATCAAATTGCAGATTTAGCATTATGCCATGGTAATAAGATAGACTGTTATACGTTGACTGCAGTAGACAGCGTGCTAGCTTTCCTGGCTAATAGTTGACCTGCTATCTTCTTTGCTGTCTACTCTCTGGCTGTGACAAGTTGTTCTCATCTCTCTATTAATCAAATTCAAACAATTCGTCTTTCTTTCCGTCTGTATTAATTCAAAAGCACTTTTCACAACTTTACATTCAAATTCAGTTGCAGTGACCTCACTCTAAAAAGTCCCTAGTGTTGCTTATTTTAGTTAAAAGTGTCTGTTACAAGTTTATTCAGTCAGTTCAACCCTCCATTTCTCCTCTCCAGCCATTTACCTATCGAGACACAACAATTCCACTGTACCGACTATCTCTCTATACGTTGACTTGCCCAAGCTACTACGCGCAATCTATTGTTGTCTACATACGTGAAACAAGTCGTAAACGCAGCCCTTGCAGAAGACAAATACCTCGGAAACAAAACAGTCATGTCGATGGCTTCAAGTGAAAACACACTACACAATTTAACTTATGAACAGGTTGAACGTCTAATTCAAGTCGTGTCAGAGTCAATAGAGATTTTCCCCAAAGAAGGCAATTTTCCAACTCTCACAATAACACCAGCTCAACTCATCAAGGCTGTTCGAAAACGATTGGATGAGAAGATTCACATAAACGATGTCCGACTTAATGGTAGCGCAGCCAGCTACTGCCTTGCCGATGAAGTTGATAAACTCCCCAAACTCCTTTACCACGATCTTGATATTATCTTTTCAGTAAATCTGGACAGTGATTATGACTTACATGTCATTAAAGAGGAGGTGTTAAATTCGCTATTTGATTTTTTTCCACAAGAGACACAAACAGAAAGAATTTCATGTTACATGCTCGAGGAATTTTACGTTAAGAAAATGGTCAAAGTCTCAACAACGAGTGATAGATGGTCGCTTCTCTCTCTCGGTGACGAAAAAGGCAAAAATATTGACCTAAAATTTGTACACTCTATGAAACGACAGTACGAGTTCTCTGTTGATTCCTTCCAAATTATTCTTGACCCTTTGCTCTCATTTGACGAAGCGACAAATGAACACAAGTCACCTGTAAAAGTGGATGCCGATTTCTTTCCTAGTGTCCAAGTGACATCACTATATGGAGAGTACACGATAGCTTTGAATCACTTAAACAATCGATTAATCTGTACAAAGAAACCAGAAGAAATTCGAGGTGGTGGCCTCTTGAAATATTGCTATCTACAAGTTAACGGATACCAACCTGCTAATCTTGAAGTTATGGAAATCCATGAGCCCTATATGTGTTGTCGTTTTTTTATTGATTTTCCACTAGCAAATTCTCAATATGAGAAAATACACAAGTATGTTTTCACACGATTTATTCAACCCGGTAATCCAGTAATGGGTCTGGAATTTTTAGAGATGTTAGTTCAAGTGATTAGAAAACAAGCTCGCTGTCTAATGGAGAGTGAGAAACATAAGACAATAAACATCCTACTTCATATAGAATCTCTTATTTCGTGGCATTTTGGCAATCCAACCTTTTATCCTTTTCCATTCTTTCAACCAATCAATCCTGCTGTACTACATCATCCCCACTGGCACCATCACAATCCTCACTATCAACCACACCCACCAAGACATACTTCTCGTAACTCAAGACGTGGTAGTGATTCCTCCAGAATCTCTCCACCTCCTTTGTTTCCACATTCAGCAAATAATGCAGTACCTGTCGGTCGAACACCAATGCAGGTACGGTGATGTAAATATTGTCAAACCTAACTGTTTTGAATCAACTCCTTTTATTTTATCACTACAAAAAAAGTACATAACTTTCGACGTCCCGAGTCAAAAAAGTGGATTGTTTTAAAAGGAAAAAAGTTGTAAATATTGTAAGTGGTATGTCAAATTTTAAACCTTTTTCTTTACATGTATATTATATTATTAAAATTGTGATATAGCAGTACATGAGAATAGAGCTAACCAATCTGTCACCTCGTGCTTGAGTGTTCAAGATCATATACACTCAAATCTGTTTTTGTTCTCTGTTTATTTGTTGTTTTTCAGGACATCTGTTCTCTCTCTGACTTTATTGAATTCTCAACAATAAACTTTTTTCTTACCATCTTTTGTTTTGAGGGTACCAGGTCTTGTCGTTACGATTTGTTGATTTTTGTTTGTGCTCAAATTTTGTTCCTATATTTATAATATTACTATTGTCAAAAATTGTACATTTCAGTTCATTACATTATGGCCCTAAACCACTTATTCAGTTGTATCATGTATTGTTCACTACTTTTGCTTAAAAAATAAGTTTAAACAAAAATTAAACTCGAAGAACAGCGATACTTGCACATCATAGTAACTTAGGATTGCTACAATTTATAAGCTCTACATTATCATTAACAAATGTTGGTACTTACCATTAGTAATTGGGTTATACCAGTGGACACTATTTATTTATAATTATATCATTGTCTTGTTACTGCAAGCCTTCAGCATACATACCATATATGGTATGTATATATATTATACACTACACTATAAATTATGTCATAGTTCCATATTACAATTATCAGCATTATATTGTGCTAAATACATCATTGTCAATAGAATTCATAGCTAGATACAATAACTAATGATGTCAGTTATGCGTTGTTATTTTTTTATTAAGTTATCGTACAAACTGTCTTTTATCAGCTTTTTTTCCAATTGAGTGCTTAAAGATCTTTGCTTTATTCGAGGTATTTTGCGAACCATAGTTCCTTCTCTTAGCTAGTTTACTGCCAGCTTTTGAACTGTGAAGTTCTAATGGTCAACATGTTAAGGAGAATAAGATATTGAATATTCATGTGCTTGATCTATCACTGTATCTATCCATCAATCCATCTATTCATCTATCAATCCATCTATCCATCTATCTATCCATTCATCTAACAATCCATCCATTCATCTATCTATCCATCCATTCATCTATCTATCCATCCATCTATCAATCCATCCATTCATCTACCTATCCATCCATCTATCAATCCATCCATTCATCTATCTATCCATTCATCTACCTATCCATCCATCTATCAATCCATCCATTCATCTATCTATCCATCCATCTATCAATCCATCTATTCATCTATCCATCTATCTATCCATTCATCTAATAATCCATCCATTCATCCATCTATCCATTCATCTATCACATCATCCTAAGTGAAATGATATCATCTGATATTATCAGACAATAACAAGATATGGGAACATTTAACACACACAGTAAAACATATATCGGTTCTGAAACAGCTGTGAAGGAAATAAACAAGCAACCCTCAATAACAATGTACTAATGATATCATATTAAACACCTGTCTGTTTACAATGCCATTACAAAACACAACTAAACAATTACTAATTCACTGATAGACATTATCAATATGTCATAATAATATACAAACTTTGGAGAGAACCGTGTTTACAAATAGCCATCTCTTCATTGTAAAAAGGATGTTAGGACTATTGTAATAGAAATTACTTTAATCAGAACATAGGAAAATAATTATTACTTCATGACAAACATTCCTTGTAATACGTTCTTAATAATTGTTAATAACATTATCAAAATATTGATACAACTAGCACTTTCAATTTAGTCTAAGACATTGTCGGTATTTTTGTATCTCTAGTGTTGTAGATACCACAACCAGTAATGATATATTTATATTAATATAATGTAGAGTTTGTTGACACTGTTGCTTGTTGTTCACAGGAGCATTCTCCATATATTAAATGTTATACAAGTCATAACAATATGTTAAGTAAGGTGGGGCTCTGTTTTAGACAAGTCAACAATATCGTATAATTTGATATGCAGACTGACAGGCACTAAATTCTAGGAATCTATAGTTCTAATTTAGTTATTCCATATATGGTAATGATGTCTTCTAAGAGACTATGGTACCACTAGTTCAAGCTAGGTATAATTACTTAAGTTAAAGCAATTACATTCAAAGGATATCCTCATTACATATATGATATATTGATTTCTTAATAGTGATACAATAACCCTTACAGGATACTACGATACAGATTATCTATATTTATATGATAGCATGTAGATAGATAGTACCATGAAGTTGTTATGTATCTAGCATTATCAACTTGTGATTACCATAATAAGATTAGTGTATGCATTACACAAGTGCTTAGATAATGAGATTCATAGTATGAATGCGTCACAACCCACAAGTGGTTCGTTACAATGTCAGAGAGTAACCACTTATAATTACCAAATTTCAATTTAATAGTGTTTATTATTTAGTATAGACTCATTGAATTCAACCCACAATAGTTAATGGACCCTGTAATTAATATTATAATTACAAACTAATTATAACAAGGATACTGAGGGAGACACTTGGAGGGACAGAGAAACCAAACCCTTTAGCTACTTTCTGTAAATCCAATTGTTCAACATTAAACACAGTCTTTAAAGAATGAGATGCATATGATTGTAAATACGAACGATAACCATCTCGAGCTGATTTGTGTAGATAATAATTCTTTTCAATGAGACGTTCCAACTAAAAAATAGAAAAATAATCTATCCATCCATTTAACCATCCATCCATCCATTTATCCATCTATCCATCCATTTATCCATCCATCCATCCATTTATCTATCCATCTATCTATTCAATTAACAAGTAATTCATAAACATATATAATACATTAACACTTTGTATATACAATCAAACACATGTTTAACAATTAATAAATGATGTCACAATGACATCATCACATTAAACTTACCTGGGATTGAACATTACTCAGTTTAGCTGTATCAAACTCGTACTCATTAAGAGGTACCTAAATAAATTCACATGAAATCATGAATAATTAATAAGGTATGAATTAAATATACCCCGAATGATTGAGCAATATATTTATTACATAATATGTTTACAACACATTGGAAGTACACATGATTAACTAATTATGATGTCATCTTATAATTTGATAACATTTTATTAAGGAAATTAGCTACTTATTAACAGCTGCACAAATAAACACATGCTGTCATTACATGTAAAGGAAATTACATGTAATGACAGCAATTGTTGTGTAATAAATTATTACAAAAAATGACTACATTAGAGTTAGTATTACATTAAATATATGTAATATCATATATTGGTAATATATTTGAATTTTAAAAGTAAATAAACATGTTTATGTAGTAAATCAATATGGTACATTATGTAATAATATATAATATTATATAACAACCTTTGCATGTTTGAGGTATCGCAAAAATGATAACTCCTCTGGCAATAAAAATAATAAGGCACGACCTCTAGCACCAGCTCGAGCAGTACGCCCAACACGATGTATATATTCCTGAAACCACACCCACTAAATTAATGACTATTTTAAAATAACATTACTTTTGGATCATCAGGAGGGTCATATTGGATGATCCAATCCACTTCTGGAATATCAAGACCGCGTGCAGCGACATCAGTACATAGTAAGATACCATGATCAGCTTGACAAAACTCAAAGAATGTAGACGTTCTTTTCTGTTGCTTTTGACGACCCTATAGGTTGCCATGGAAACAATAACATGTGTATACATGTTATTACATACATGAATATCAAGAACTGTTATGTCGACATAATTTAGAAGTTCTGAGTGAAATTTAACTGAATTACAAGAGGAAAGGAAGACCATCACTTTCTTTGAGATATTCTTCTTTAAAAATGTGAACAATAAGAGAAATCTTTTTTCAGATGAACATACAACGTAGCCCTGTATTAATGAAGAAGTATTCCTGTTTAAAGAACCAGTCAAACCTGTTCTAGTCCCTCTACAGTAGATGTAATTTTGTCGTCATCAACGCCAACATATAGAGGTGCTTTCTTTAATGAGATACGAGCTAAATCATTGACATTTTTAGTTTGTGTAGCTGAGAATAAAACAGTTTGTCGCTTTTCTAAAAAAATGATTTCATATTATTTAGCATATCATTTATCTATCTATTTATTCGTCTGTCTGTCCATTAGTATGCCTATTCATCTATTCATTGTCCATCCATCCATCCATTATACTGGGTAATATCTTGATAATCTGCTTCATTTCTTCCTCAAATCCAATTTCTAGAATCCGATCAGCTTCATCAATGATAAGACATTGTAGATTTTTATATATAAACCCTTTTGTATTCTAAAACAAAATGGCTGACTCGAAATAACAATGGATCAATACCTGTAAGTGATCTAACAGTCGTCCAGGTGTTGCTACAAGTAAATTAACCCCTTTCTCTAACTTTTCTACCTCAACTCTTCTATTAGCTCCGCCCATAATTATCCCATGAGAGTGATGATGATACTGCAGTAATTCTGTTGTAACACCATAGGTCTGAAGGGACAGCTCCCTCGTTGGAGAGATAATTATTACACCAGTACCTAGTAATAAAATATTAAATAATGTTATTATATATCTGTATGATGTTACCATTGCGTGGCATAAAATTTAATTTATATAATAATTCGACAGCTGGTATTAAAAATGCTAATGTCTTTCCACTTCCAGTTTTAGCTGCTCCAAGTAAGTCCCTAGTAATTAAGTCATAATTGTTACTTTAAATAGACTTCCTACCTTCCTTCTAATAATGGTTTAATACTTTTAAATTGTATTTCCATCATTTCTGTAAATCCCATTTCATTGACAGCTCGTAGAGTTTTGTATGATACTAGACCTGTTAGTGAAGAGAATCGTCTGTCTTTGCTACCTAATACTTTCTCTAATGTTTCTTCATCTACAACATCAATAAAAATAAAAAAAATAGTAATTAATTTAAAATTTTATGAATTCTTAAAAAAAAAGGTAAAAAGTGCACTGCCCGGGAATCGAACCCGGGTCGTAAGAATGGGAATCTTACATGATACCACTACACCAGCAGTGCCTTGGGCAAGTTTTAGAAGTATTTTACTACAGGTTTTCAAACATACAATTAGCTTCAACAGCTTTGACCTCTTCTTTGTCTAACTCTTCATCATTTATTTTTCTTTTCTTTGCTGGTGTTACTCTGTCTTCCCCATCACTATCAAGAATGCCATTATCTTCTTCTGTCGGTACTACACCCACTATTTCATTCTCTGTAACTTTATACATTATAGTATATACTAATGGACTTTATGATTTATACCTTCTTGCACAATCAGATCTCTCTGGCTCTCTATTTCAATATTTTCCGACAATTTTTTACTAAGAGAGTTTGTTTTTGCTGCTAAAGACAATTGTCTCTTTCTTTTCAATTTCTTTAACTTTCTAATACTCTTGTCTCTCACTAGAGGCATCCTGAGAGTAAGTGTGGAAACACGTGGCCAATAGCCACACCTATATCCATCCCCATTAATTGGTGTTCGCTATCCAAATTTTAACCCCTTCTTTTAAGTTTTATTGCGTTCTCTTATGTAAGCACTTTGTGGATGGATAGTGTTTAGGTAGGTAAGGATTTTTATTTGTTGTAACATAAAAAAGAGACAATGATACTTTACATTACTAATATGAAATGAACACAATAAAACAAATATTTCGACACAAGCAGACAACTAACTATACTATTTAGTGTCACACTCAGTATTACAGAATTGTCAAATGTAGTTATCAAGTATTGCATTTAGTTTTGGAATAGTACATGTAAGATATATCAAGACTATCAATACTATTTGTCTGACTAAAGAACTTAATGCACAAAACAAATCTAAATTTATTAAAGAGGTGCTAGCTGCTTCTAATCATGACCCATCAGCATTGACTATGGTGATTAGAAAACTTGAGGTACAAGGTTTCACATAGCATCCTCAAAACATACTCTATTTCTCTCTCTCTTCCTATTTTTCAGGATGTCCAAAAATGGTGCTACTCGTGACCTACAATATGAACTAGCTTGAGTTTGCAAGGTACATTTACAAATTTAAGAGGCTTTTATTGTTAACATTATTATGTAAAGGCTCATAATGATCTTATCAAAACCTATGAAGCTAAACTCTCAAGTTTTGGAGTCCCTGTTGAAGAGTTGGGTTTCAAGCCTCTGCAAAGTACAGTGGCTGGTCAGACTTTGGGCCAAGGACCAGCTGGTCTGATAGCATCACTTTCATAAGAGAATGTCCCTGTAATATATTGTTAATGACTGTGGAGTGTATTATTAAAATGCTAAGTATCATTATTAATTCCATTTCATATTAAAGTATGGTTTTCTGTGCAAGCTACTTAGACATTATCCTCTTAAACCTTAAATTTGCATGGATGGGCCCAGCCTAACATTCTATATTTACATTTAAAAACTGACCAGTTCTTTCACATTTCTTCTCAGTAATTTAAAAAGATTTTTAAAAACAAAAATATGTGTGAAAAAAAAACCCTTGTGTGTTGCCCAAACGATTCCTACTCGCTCACCCACTCAGGCTTCCACTTAGGCTCCAGGATTCCCTGCTATTGCTAGCTGGGACCGCCACCTGGCTTGGTAACCCTCGTCTTCGCGAGGTAATCCTGGCTGGAGCGTCGCCCTAACTTAAAACCAGCCGTACGGGATTCCAGCTCTTAGGGAATTTCGCATTCAGGAACCGGGAACCACAAATACACCAGCCTCATCTCGTTTAAAGGGAGACTACCAGCCCTATCCTAGTCGGCCTTTCGGATACTCCGTAGAGTATGCTGGTAACCATCTCAGAGGTCTGATGCATTGCAGAACGCTGGCCCACAACACACTGGCACTCATGACTGCTTTGGTTTCCTTTTATATGTACTTACGATTTTGTCTTCATGCTCTTGTGGGGCGACAATGTGTAGCGCTATGAATCTCATTAACGGGAACATGAAAATGATTACTAGCATCGAAAAACTTAAAGTAATCAAAACTAAAGTTCTGCTTTTAATAACCAAGAATAAAACTAGTCCTACTCAAGCAAACTAGAACAACACTACTAATTATAGTATTTTTTATCATATTTTAGTTTTATAGGGGCTTACGAAATAAAAATCATTACCTAAACACTCTTCTTCATTATCTTTTGTTCCTTCTATCTAAATTTATAACAGCTCCTTTAGTTCCTTGAGTGCTCCAGCTTTGGATAGCTTTCTCCAGCTAATGACTGTTGACTTACCTTGTCGTAGCTATGATTAGCTAATTATATAGGGCCAACCTAAGACTGTCTATATAACAGTTAATACAAAAAAGGACATTCATAATTTTATGTCTCAATTTTATAAGTGGCGGCATAACTTTAAGATTTAAAAAAAGTGCAATATAAAAACATAGTACATCAAGAGAAACCAGGTAAATAATAAGTTATAAGCACAAAGTTAAAAATACCAGTTAAACAGATTTTGGATATAATAAATCTATATTATCAGTCACAATGAGGGACAGGGGTCAACTCTCTTCTGGAGTTGGAGATAAAAGTTAGGCTTCATTTTATCCCTATTAATTTTGCAGGTTTAAGATCTTCAGGTAGTTCTAATATTAACTTCTCAATTGTACATTGATCTTGTGAAAAGTGCATGTACATTTGAACCTTTATCTGATTGATAGAATTGTCTCTTTTCAATTTCTTTAACTTTCTAATACTCTTGTCTCTCATTAGAGGTAAGTATGGAAACACGTGGCCCAGCCCAATAGAAAAATATTATTTATTATCCAGTGACCAATAGAAGAAACAGAAAGAAAGACAGTAAGTTTCCTTGCTCTCTTAACTTCTGATATTCTTACTTTTTCTTTCTAGATTATGGATTTTTTCACTACTACAACTATTTTTAGTCTGTTGGGAGTTGTTGTAGGTCTTATTATGGGAATAGTCGCCTTTTTTGCTGACCCTGTAGCTTGTTTATCAGGAATAATGGGCTTGGCTTGTGTTACTGCAGGATCTGGTTTAACAAACACAGATACAGCTGTAAAAAATGCCCAAATGGCGGAATCACCATTACAATTGTTGGGCGGTATGTGATGTAATCATTAATAATGTATAGCATGATTTCTTCACTACTACAACTACTTTTAGTCTGTTAGTTGTTGTAAATGTTATTATGGGAATAGTCGCCATTTTTGCTTATAAATACAGAGGGTATGAATGTGATGGCGGACATCTTGTAGCGAAAGCATTAAAAGCACATGGTGTTAAATACATATTTACACTTTGTGGTGGTCACATATCAACTATTTTAGTTGGGTGTGAAAAATTAGGGATAAGAGTTATTGATACACGACATGAAGTGACTTGTGTTTTTGCAGCTGACGCTGTAGCTCATTTATCAGGAATAGTAGGCGTGGCTTGTGTTACTGCAGGACCTGGTTTAACAAACACAGTTACAGCTGTAAAAAATGCCCCAATGGCGGAATCACCATTAAGCGCTATGTGATGTATATCATTAATAATGTATAGCATGCATATTACTTCCCTACACATCTAAAATGGTAAAATGGCATGCAGACATTAATACAATTTTCATTTTGTTGTTATTTAGATTTCTCTAAACTGTTAACAAAGTACAATATAAAATACAGTGATTTAGAAAGGGAATGTGATGATGGTTTATTTAATGATATCATTAAAGATATTGAAAGTTATTCTGATATGGCCAAAGGTCTAAGAATCTCTGAAGCGAAATTTAAAACAATATGTGAGAGTAAAGAAGACGAGAATGGGAAGTGTCTTGCTATACTGAAGGCATGGAAAAGAAAACATGGCAGTGATGGGACATATTTGATATTGGTAGAAGCATTTTTGGCGATGGATGATAGAACAGTTGCTGAAAGAATCATTAAATATGTAAAACGTCTACCTCCAGAAGAAGGTAATAATATATTACTAGTAATGTGTAGTAAGTTTGTGTATGTAAAACTAACCTTTAATGTTGTAAGAGATATTTCTATTATATACATGTAGATTTGTATTAGTGACTGTTTGAGTATAAATAAATTATTTGTCGTAATATAATATTTGCTTGTTAAATTAATATTTTTTTCAATTGTAGCTATTGCTGAAAATGACCAGGATATTGAAATTGAAGGTAAAGAAGACCCTCTCAAAGATTTCATTCTAGATCAAAGTATGTGCATACGATACAAAGAAACCTTGTAATAATAATCACAACTTTTGTATGTGTACACACTCATATAATTAATTCTCTGGTATTGAATCCTCGTCATGTATGAATATTAAACTATAACCTTTAACCTTTGACCTTTACAATTAAGCTAAGTGGATGTTCCAAGTATTATTATTCATAGCTAGCATTATCATTTATACTAAACAAATTACGTCTTCATACTAAATCTGTTTTAAATAATGTTATGTTATAATATGTGTCGTTTGATCTTATTCTTATAACAATTGATATTATACTCTTAACAATTATGTCTAACACAATGATCTATCTATATCTTAACACTTACTATTTCTCATCATTTACTTGTAGGACATCATTCTGATGTAATGCTAGACATTCAGGATTTAGCTCCGGACTTCATTAGGCTAGCTACTGCTTTCAAAATACGAACTGCCACAACAAGATCTATTGAACATCAGCATAAGAACTTTCCTCCATGGAATGCTCTTAATGACGTGGTTACAGAATGGCTAAATTGGAATTGTGACTGTAAAAAAGGCAATCCCAATAGACGATGGCTAGTGAATGCAGTGAAATCAGTAAACAAGGAACTTGGTTTAAGATTAGAAGCTAAGTATACTGTATCAAAACAATACCCTGTTGTTAACTAACATTAATTGCTGTTCGAGTTTAAATGCTATACAAGTTTTAACCCCTTCTTTTTTATTGTGTTCTCTTATGTAAGCATAAGTTACACGTTGTAGATAATACTGAGTGTGACACTAAATAGTATAGTTATAGTACCAGTTAAACAGATTTTGGATATAATAAATCTATATTATCAGTCACAATGAGGGACAGGGGTCAACTCTCTTCTGGAGGTGGAGATAAAAGTTAGGCTTCATTTTATCCCTATTAATTTTGCAGGTTTAAGATCTTCAGGTAGTTCTAATATTAACTTCTCAATTGTACATTGATCTTGTGAAAAGTGCATGTACATTTGAACCTTTATCTGATTGATAGAATTGTCTCTTTTCAATTTCTTTAACTTTCTAATACTCTTGTCTCTCATTAGAGGTAAGTATGGAAACACGTGGCCCAGCCCAATAGCCACACCGCCATCAATATCGTGTTCGAGCATGTTTATATAACTGTAAATAAATATTATTCCATTATCCAGTGACCAATAGAAGAAACAGAAAGAAAGACAGTAAGTATCCTTGCTCTCTTAACTTCTGATATTCTTACTTTACCTTTCTAGATTATGGATTTCTTCACTACTACAACTATTTTTAGTCTGTTAGGAGTTGTTGTAAGTGTTATTGTGGGAATAGTCGCCATTTTTGCTTATAAATCAGGATTTTATGATTTACTCTTCAGTCCGGTTGACAGAGAGTATGAATGTGATGGCGGACATCTTGTAGCGAAAGCATTAAAAGCACATGGTGTTAAATACATATTTACACTTTGTGGTGGTCACATATCAACTATTTTAGTTGGGTGTGAAAAATTAGGGATAAGAGTTATCGATACACGACATGAAGTGACTTGTGTTTTTGCAGCTGACGCTGTAGCTCGTTTATCAGGAATAGTGGGCGTGGCTTGTGTTACTGCAGGACCTGGTTTAACAAACACAGTTACAGCTGTAAAAAATGCCCAAATGGCGGAATCGCCATTACTATTGTTGGGCGGGGCTGCAGCTAAGTGTTTAAAAGGGCGTGGTGCTTTACAGGATATTGATCAAATGATATTATTCGAGCCACTTTGTAAATATGCAGCCAGTGTATCACGAGTTCGAGATATTGTTCCAACAATACGTGAAGCTATCGCAGCTGCACAGTCTGGAACACCTGGTCCAGTGTTTGTTGAACTTCCAATTGATGTCTTGTATAATATAAAATTAGTTGAAAAAGAACTCCTTCCTAAGACAAAACCAAGGACTTTAATACAACGTCTAACTTCTTTATACATACAAGCTTACATTGCTAAGGTGTATGGTAATGCTTGGGCGCCACAAGACACATCACCTCTTCCTGTTGATAGGCCATTTTGCCGGGAAAGTGATATCAAGAAAGTGGCTATACTAGTTCGGAAGGCTAAAAAACCATTGTTTTTATTAGGTAGTCAAGTGACTTTACCGCCTGTAAAAGCTGAGGATAAACGTAAAAGTTTTGAGAAGATGGGGATACCTTGTTTTCTAGGGGGGATGTCACGTGGGTTGTTGGGGCCCAATAGTAACATTCATATAAGACAGAGGAGGCGTGATGCATTGAAAGAAGCTGATTTAGTGATGTTGGTTGGAGCTGTGTGTGATTTTAGATTAAATTATGGCCGCTCTATTAGTTCTAAATCTGCTGTAGTTACTGTAAATAGGAATAAAACCCAACTTAATCTCAATGCTGATATGTTCTGGACTCCGACTATTAGTCTCCATGGAGATCCTGGCTTCTTTGTTCAACAACTTGCTGAAAACCTTGATGGCTATCAATGTGATCCGTCATGGCCTGAAATGTTGAAGGAAAGAGATGAAGAAAAAGAGGTCATTAACTTGAACAAAGCCGAAGAGATCCCTGAAAAACATTTAAATCCTCTTAAAGTTCTTCATTTTTCAGAACAGGTCATGAGTGATAATACCATTATGGTCGCTGATGGTGGAGATTTCGTAGGATCTGCTGCATACATATTACGTCCACGGGGTCCACTAAAATGGCTTGATCCAGGACCCTTTGGTACTCTGGGTGTTGGAGGTGGATTCGCTTTAGGAGCCAAACTCTGTTGTCCAGAATCTGATGTCTGGATTATATATGGTGATGGTTCCCTTGGATATAGTGTAGCTGAGTTTGATACATTCACTCGTCATCGATTACCAGTTATAGCCTTGATTGGTAATGATGCCTGTTGGAGTCAGATTGCTAGGGAACAAGTCCCTCAATTGGGTAGCAGTGTAGGGTGTATGTTGGCATACTGTGAATATGAAAAGGTTGCCGAGGGATATGGTGGGCGTGGTTACCAGTTGGATAGGGGTATGGATGATGCAAGTATCAAGGATGTCCTCACAAAGGCACAAGAAGTATCTCGTACAGGAACACCTGTCCTCGTCAACTGTCTTATAGGGACAACAGACTTTCGCAAAGGTTCAATTTCTGTTTGATCTAGCTAGTATTTCTAGATACTGTTGTTTAGTTTTCATACTAATATAGTTATTCATTTAATATCATTAGGGTATGTGTACTATATTGCACATTTTGAAACTGAAAATAAAAACATTATTTTAATAATTTAATAATTACAAATCACAATATCAAGTGATTAACCACACATAGTCACAATATGTGTACAATGAGACAAATAGAATTCTAGTGACGTTTGTGTATTGAAGCTAATGAAAAATGTTCTCCTTTTAATACATCTTCATCTGATGAGATATTATCAAATGGTGAACGAATATCTAAGAGAAATTAAAGACAAGACAATTATAAAATTGTACTAATATATAAATAATAGAAATAATAGTATCAGAAATGTATGTTCTTTTATTATTGTAATCTAATATTATTCTAACTAAATAAACTGGTTACATTAACAGTTATCAAAGTTACTATTTTTGTTACAATAAAATATCGTAAGTTTGTTTAGTTAATAGATCTGATTATAGGGATATCCTCTTTCTAGAGGTATTATTTAACCTCTGTATTCATGACATCACTATATTCACCTCTTTCATATTCATCATCTGATGTGTCCATATGAACAGCTAAATCTTGTCTTCTATTTCCTGTCTCAGTAAACATACGATTTCTCACTCCAGTAACATTCTGTTCACATATAGTCACTCTTTGACGTGAGGAGTCCCTCCCTGGATCTAAACGTGGCATTGTAATAGACCCCATACTACCATCAAAGCTGGATTGACTACGTGTTTTAACTACATTGTAAGTGACTTTTGATGGCTGTTCTTGTGATGGCTGTTTAGCAGGAGACACATGAGGGGTGTGTTCAGAACTTTTGTTGCTCTGTTCTCTGGTATGTTTTAAAGTTTGTATTATTCCTATCCATGAATGCATATCTTCTTGTGTTGGAGCTGAAAAATAGTAGATACGAATATCTTTCTTGTTGACAGCTCCTCGGCAATGGACTTCAAACATGTTTGGTTTTGCAGTCCTTTGAATGAGAGGAAAACTTATGCTAACATTAATAAATAAAAATTATTTATAATAATTTTTTATATTAATTGTATTTACATGTACATTGTTACTAATAATAACTAAGAAGAGAAGATGAATATATTATTACACAGACAGCTATTTAATGGTATTATGTTACTATTCATAATATCAGTATCAGGTGTCATTTACAGTATCAGTATCAACTAATACTCACAGTCCCTGAGTAATTTGAACTGTAGTGATATCTTCAAGTGGAAGAGAAGCCAATGGCTAAAAACAAGTAAATCTAGTTAATAAAACTAGTCAAACCAGTTTTAAAAAACCTTTTCTGTATTGTAGTATGAGAGATATTGAGTATCCAGAACAAACAATCTTTTTCTCCAATTTTTTACTTTATGTCCCTGTTTTATAAGAAATCCTTGTTTGTGAACATAAGTATTACCATCATCCTAAATGAAATAATAACTTTAATATTAGACATAGTCTTGTTCTTACTAGCTCTAATAAAGCTTCTTGTAAATGTGAATCATCTATTATTCCTTCAGTACCGAAATCTGTCATATCTAAACTAACTGTTTTTAATTCAGTTGCACTGTTTTGTGGGGAAAGAGTTGGTGTTGTAGCTGAACGCATGTGAACAAGCTGTTAGGAGGGGAAGGGAGAGAGAGAGAGAAAGAGAGAGAGAGAGAGAGAGAGACAGACAGACAGAGACAGAGAGACAGAGACAGACAGAGACAGAGAGCAAGGTAAGAAGAGAGATGATGTTGTTATGAATAGCTTTAACTTACCTTATTACGAAGTCGTTGATTATCGAGTGAAAGGACTTTATTAGTCGTTGCCATTTCAGTTAGTCTTTGTACAAGAGACTCTTTCACTAATCTACCCTCATCCTCCAATGAACTGGACTTGTCTCGTAATTTATCACGCTCTCTACATAAAAGTTAGAGTAAAGTTACTATATTTAGTAACAAGTATATGATATATTAAAACTATAAATAACTCACCTTCTTAAGTCTCGTAATTCAAGCCTCATTTCAGCTGCTAGTCTTATTTCAGTAGTAGCTTGTCTTATATCAGTTGTAAGCAATTGTAATTGGAGATGCTTTCGGTCGAGATCATGAGTCTGAATACAAAGGAGATATGGGACTAAGTTTAAGTTATTCTTTGTGAGTAGACATTAAAAGAATGTAGATTTAAGAGAACTTAATGTTTATGATCAATCATTATTGTTTACGATCTTTTACAGTTAATGAATACACAATAAACAAGACTGCTTTCTATAGTAATACATCTATTAGTTTATTTAATAATGTCCATTAATCCTTATTAATCTATTGGTCTGTCTATGATCTAGCCATCCATCTATCAATTACCAATTCATCAACTGTTGTCCATAAGTTCATATTTTCTTCTCTTAATGTTTCATTTTCACGTAATATAGAGAACCTTTCCTCTTCCAAAGTCGTAATCTTTTCAAGTAATTGATGAGACTCATTACCTACAAAAATCAGGATCATCCCCATCAGATACTCATTATTATTATTTACCTGTCAATCCTTTTCCAAGTGGTGTCACAAAATCTGACACAGGTCTCTCTTTGGTCTCTTTAGTAGAATGAACACTCAAATAAGTGCTACTCAAAAAACTGCCAGAGACGGATCTTAAAGACTCTATTGCTGTTTGACGATCTAGCACTGATAATAGATGACTACGAAATGGTGGAGGGTCAGCTCTAGATGGTGTACTAACACCACGGTCATATAATGGAGCACCACTCGATTTTTTCAACTGTATAGGAGAAGATGAAGACCCTCTGTTTCTCTTGTCTTGGAAGGAAGGGTCTGTAAGAGGATCACTTTCAACCTCCATTAGTAATAAGCGTGATTCTATATCTGAAGATGTGAGCTCATTTTCTGAATGAGTACGCCAAAGACTTCCTGTGTATGCTTCATGTGAAGTGTTGTCACTGTAATATTGAGGTAATGGTGGTCGATGACGAGGGCTCTGATTTTTCTCTAAATGGCTACCTGCCTCAAGGTCTTGGCCATATCCAGGTGGCAAGTTATCCAGTAGATTGCCTCTTGGTAAAGAGGAGACTGTCTGCATCCTTTTTAATGGAGGGCATAATTTTCGTTTTAGGATTGTGTTTCTTTCAAAACAAAAATCTGCAGAAGATAAACAGACTTCTCTAGCCTCTTCTAAACAGGACTTTAGTTGTGACATAAGTCTATCAATCTCTTCTTGACTCGATCCTTTTGGATACATATCTTCTACTAAAGTGGATTCAATCCCACTCATTGTTTGAGAGGTACTGTCATCTGGATCAATGTTGCTTGATTCCATAGGTTGCGGTGTTTTATCACGATGATGAAGTCCTTCATCAAGCATCTTTTGAACTTCCCTTGCTTGATTGAGACGAGAAATAATTCGACTAAACCCTCTCATTAATTCTTCATTTAATTGTTGTGTTACAGATACTAATTTTTCACTTTCTTGACAAGACACACATGTTGTATGCTCAACTTTCAATGGTGATTTTTGAGCAGGTTGTGAGGTAACATCTTTCAACGACTCACCAGATGACTGTAATTCCATAAAAGCACCTGCTCTATCTCGTTCCTTTATGGATTCTTGTACGTTGACAAGATTAGCAAAACCAGGCAAGGGGACAGTGTCTTCATCATCATCAAAATGAACACTTAGTGGTGCAGAAGTCATTTTGGTTGCTATGGTAACAAGTAAGAATGTACTTGTTAGTGAGTTTAAAGACACTACAGTGATCTTAGCACATACATTAATTGTAGTTCATATTGACTAGTGGATACAGTTTGAAGTATGTAATATATTATTATATCTCCTAGTACATATTATATAGTATATAATATATAATACACATAATGATATTAGTACAAGACCACTGTTGTTGTCAAGGTTGATTAGTTCTCAGATGTGTCGTCAATTTGTTAATAATAATAGTAGTACTAGTGTTTTTATTTACAACAAGAATTTGAAATGCATGTAATATCTTTTCTAGTTGTTGCCAAGTTCTGTCATATCACTAACTATGGTATGATGTGTATCTATTAATATATAATAGGAATTTGAAAATGTATATACTGGAAGACAGTGAAGTGATTATTATTTGATTATAATCTATATATGTGTATAGTGCATATATATCTCAATATTATTAATAGAGAATATTAAACAATACAATATTACAGTGAGTATTGTAATACCAGAGAACATACATTTACAAGTTTAAATACTGAATTATATTAGTTAGGTCATCCTATATTAGTAATACTACATATATATATATATATATATATATGATGGTTTACATATAATATTATAATATATGTTGTAGTTGTTAATAAAAATATAAATAAATTCATACAGTCAACAAAACAATATAATTGTCTCACTTCATATACGGGAGGATAGCAGCCACGTCCTTTAACTGTGGCGCTTGTTTCTGGAGGTTATACACGAAACAAAACTTAGTTTCCTCCTCACACGTTCTAAAATGCAAATCTGGTGAGGATAGCGTTTAGTCAGTCAATGACAGCCACACCCACCATGTTTGATATTATAAGAGTAGGCGTGCCTCAGCTTGGTATGAGCACCCTCCTCATAAAATTATTTTTTCTATTTTCTAAGTAATGGCTACTAAAATTAGCCGTATTTTTTCTGGGATTCAACCTTCAGGAGTTCCTCATTTGGGGAATTATTTAGGGGCACTGCGTAACTGGGTGGAGCTCCAGAAGTGGTGTGACAATGTATTCTATAGTATCGTTGATTTACATGCATTGACTGTTCTTCAAGCACCTTTTTTATTGAAAAAGAATATACGAGAAATGACTGTGTGTTTATTAGCTTGTGGAGTTGATCCTAATAAAAGCATCCTTTTTCAACAGAGCAAGGCAAATATACATTATTAATCCATTGTCATTTTTCCATTCATCCATCCATTATCTATTTGTCTATCCAATTCATCTATTCATTTAATCCTTTTAAAGTTCATGAATCCATTTATACAGGTTCCAGAACATTGTGAGTTAATGTGGTTGTTAAGTTGTCGTACACCCAATGGATGGTTAAACAGAATGACACAATGGAAGGTAGTGTAATATACTAGAATATACTATAATATACTAGAATATACTAGAATATACTATTATATACTATAATATATCATAATATACTATATAATATTGAATTCTACTTTTTTTAATGCAGGCTAAAGGAGCTACAGACAATCGAGACATTGTTAATATTGGCTTGTTTGCATACCCAGTATTAATGGCAGCTGATATATTATTATATAAGTAAGATATAGGAGTTTTATAATTATATAAATTAAAGGAGCATCATCAGAACGACTCATGTCCCTGTTGGAGAAGATCAGTTACAGCATTTAGAATTATCTCGAGATATTGCTCGCTCATTTAATTCGCAATATAAAGAAGATTTCTTCCCAGAAGCTCAACCATTGCTGGGTTAGTATATCAATTGAACTGTCTGTGCATCAATTTATCTATAATATTATAATACAGTAGGTGGGGCTCAGCGAGTTATGAGTTTACGGAATCCACTCCAGAAAATGAGTAAATCTGACAATCAAGACTTGACACGTATCAATCTCGATGATCCTCCTGACACAATTCGTATCAAACTTCGTAAAGCAGTAACTGATTGCACATCAGAAATCACTTATGATCCAATTAATAGACCTGGAGTATCTAATTTAGTATCAATTTATTCATCAATTACAGGGACATCCCCTGATCAAGTAGTTGAAGAATTTGTGGGCAAAGAAACAGTGCTATTAAAGGATGTATTAGCTGATATTATCATTGACCATTTAAAACCAATACAAGATAAAATGGTTGCATTAGAACAAGATGGAAGTTATGTCACTGAAGTATTAAAGGTTGGTGCAGAAAAGGCTCAATCATACGCTCAGGATACGTTATATGAAGTAAAAAAAATACTTGGTATCGACTGAATTTATTTATAAGATGATTAGAATTATAAAAAGTAATTCGAATATTCATATCTAAACTTGTCATAAATAAATAATAACCACAATGTCCTATGTTGTAATATATTAATATAATTATTACTAATTATAGGAGCAGCTACATTATATGATATAATGAACATATCAATATTATTATTGCATTCCTACACGATCTCGTTGTATTCTCTCATTGTATGTTTTAGAGACAATATTCCATGCTTCCATGAATCGATCAACACAATTAGAAATGCAATTCTATAAGAAAAGAACAAGAATTATTAAAATGAAATGAACACAAATAATTTAGTTGAAATATCAATATACTCACTTGTTGTCTAGAATCCAAACTACCAGCATTAGGATAACTAACACATTTAATAAAACATTTATCAGACATTTTCTAAAGAACAGAAAGGTTTTATTAATAACAGATATAATACATTATGTACTTGTATTAATTGCTGTGCATTGGCCATTGCTAGCTCCCCCTTCATTTGTTCCATTAATTGAGCTCTCTCGGCGGCTGATACACTCGCCCCTCCACCTAGACCGTAATCTGACGCCATTATTGTACTGTAGAGAGACTGTAAGGAGCTTGCAGAAGAATTATAAAAAGCCTTACCTTTGTATACCACGTGGGTAGCTTGAGTATACGGAGTTGAATTTTAATTAGATTTATATCCCCATTACATTTCTGTATAAATTTCAAAACGTTTCCGTTTATCTCCGTAACTTAAATAGACTGTCACGTGAAGAGTTATCGGTTTATCATTCCTCCTTTTGCAGTCCTCTTCGAGGAAGGAGACATTATGGATCCTTTGGGAGCTCGATTAGATATTATAAATGCCGAAGAGATTACTCGTTGGAGTGATATGAAGGAGACAACGGATCCTCTTTCAGCTGCTTCAACAGCCATGTCAATCCTGGGACCAGAACTACCTTGTGCCCATACCACGCCTCCTTTTAACATTAGACCTGATCTGAATCAGAAAGTAGCATTTGTGTAAGTTTTATAATTTATAAAGCTAAAAAAATTTAACAGTATTACATTGATAAGTGATTTTATTAATGTAATTCCTAGTACATGTACATGTAAATATACATTGTAATGGAAATTTTTTACAAGCAATCCCGGACTAATAAATATAATTATTAACATAATAATTAGAGGGGTTTTAAATCATTATTATTATTTATAGGGTTGGTGATATATCAAAGTTATCATTAGAAGCAGTTGTTAACCCAACCAATGAAAGTTTAACTGATAAAAATCCAGTGACAAACAAGTTACTTGAAGTCGCTGGACCAGAATTAAGAGAAGAATTAAAAACACAAGTTGTTTGTGAGTTTTGTAATGTTTATTAATCCATTTGTGTTAGGTTTGTCCATTTTGTGTATCATTTGTCCATTTGTATAGGATTTATCCATTTATATATTATCCATTATTTGTTTTTGTTTGTTTTTTATTTTTATTTTCATTCAATAAATTACAATGTCAGTTTTCAACTGATAATTACACAATGCATAACAGTATATATTCATCCATTTTCATTTAATACATCCATTTTCTCAATCCATGTATCCATTTACAAATCATATATTCGTTATACATCCATAACATTACATCATACATCCATTAAAAAATCATACTTCCATTTTAATAGCTTGTCGTACTGGTGATGCCAAGATCACTACAGCCTATTCTCTACCATCACGGTACATGATGACATCATCATTACATCATTACATTGTATTTATAGTCATGTGATCCACACTGTTGGCCCAAGATACAATGTCAAATATAAAACGGCAGCTGAGAGTGCACTTTATAATTGTTATAGGAGCGTCCTACAAATTGTAAAGTAAGGGGCATGGCCATTGCATACTTTGTTTTGATATGATATGCGCATATATTGAAAGTTAGTTCAGTTTACCTAAACATTGGCAGTTTTAATAACACCTGTTTAAATCTTATCACTACTTCCTTGTATATACTTGTATTGTGTCCATTAATGTAATGTGTCCATTTTTTAGTGTTTCCTCCATCCATTTTTATATTTATAAAGTCATATCATGCATTAGTGGATCTAGCATAACATGTATCCATTGTAATATTTATATATCCATTATAATATTTTATATATCCATTGTAATATTTTATATATCCATTATAATATTTTATATATCCATTGTAATATCTATATATCCATTATAATATTTTATATATCCATTGTAATATCTATATATCCATTATAATATTTTATATATCCATTGTAATATTTTATATATCCATTATAATATTTTATATATCCATTGTAATATCTATATATCCATTATAATATTTTATATATCCATTGTAATATCTATATATCCATTATAATATTTTATATATCCATTGTAATATCTATATATCCATTATAATATGGTTTTCTTTCCTGTTATTAGAACTCGTCATATTACATCTATTGCTATTCCTACATTAGTGTCGTGTCGTAGGAACTACCCTCCTGTTGATGGAGCACATATGGCCCTCCGTAAGTTATCAATCTGATTTGATAATGACATCATAATGACATCATAGGAACTGTTAGACGTTTTCTAGAACATTTTGATGAAGGCATTGATCTTATTGTTTTTGTTGCTGAACATGATGATGTAAGACACACCCACTACCACTCCCCTTTTATATTACATAATACTTTCTAGATTGTTTATCAGCAAATGTTTTCAATTTATTTCCCACGGACACCTGAAGAGGAGGACCTGTCAATGAGGGCTTTACCCTTGGAGTTAGGTTAGTTAGCCATGCCTACTAATTAGTGATATGTATTGCATAGGAAATGAGTATGGTGAACCCATTATAGTCGAGAGACAAATTAGAATTATGGATCAACCTTTTACAAGACGAGGTAGAGTGTTAGATGTGATGATGTATGTGTGACATGTGAGGGTGATCATATAACTTAGGCACAATATCAACGGATGATAATGAAAGTGATGAAGAAGGTGACAGATCTAGTGATGTTGATGAAGGATTGATCACTGAAGAAGTCAGTAGGACATTTATCACATTATTACTATACATTCTATTAGGTTGGTCAACATCCTTTTTCTATGATGACAACCAATAAAGATTCTGAGAGAAAAGAAGCATTGATGCGAGATCGGGCAGCTCTTTCTGAGGAAGAAGAGAGGGCAAGACGTTATCAACAATATCTCCGAATGTCAAGATCAGAGAATTTTACTGATTTAACAGCCTTAGGAGCATTCTTTAGAGCAGGTGAGAGAGAGAGAGAGAGAGAGAGAGAGAGAGAGAGAGAGAGAGAGAGAGAGAGAGAGAGAGAGAGAGAGAGAGAGAGAGAGAGAGAGAGAGAGAGAGAGAGAGAGAGAGAGAGAGAGAGAGGAGAGAGAGAGAATACTACTTTCTCTTCCCACATCACAGGACATGATTATCAAGGTCGTCAAGTTGTATGTTATGTCAGTCGACTCTTTCCAGCATCAAAATTTGATTTAAATAAGGTAAAAAAAACACGTTACCATAGCAACAGTGACTATACTTTTTTAAGGCTGTGGCATATTTTGTAAGTATTATGGAGCCCATTGTTAGAAGAGAGTATATAATTGTTTATTTTCATACTGAACCTGAACCAGATGAACAACCTGATAATAGTTTCTTCAAAGAGTTGTATAATCTATTGGATGAAAGGTAGTTGCCATGGCAACCATAATATTAATAATTGTTATGATGTAATTGTAGATATAAAAATCGTTTGAGAAATTTGTTCATTGTTCATGCAAATTGGTGGTTTAAGGTAAATGGATGCACAACTTACTAAATGGACATATGATTTAATAAATGGACATATGATTTAATAAATGGACGCATACTTATGATAATGATAATATATTTGATAATAGTAGGGCACTAAGGCCCTTGCAAAAATTCTAAAGAGACATTTTAAAGAATATGTTATGTTTTTATAATAATATGAGTGTTTTTATAAGCTCCATATTAGCAAGTAATTGTGGGTCTATACCTGTTAACAATATTCATACTTTTCTAATTAATGTGTTACAGATGTCAACATGGTGGTTTATGACGTGGACAGCTCCTGAGATAAAAGAGAAAGTGGTTCATTTATCAGGAATAGAATATTTATACGATTATATTAACCCTCAACAAATTAATATACCACCATTTGTATTGGAATATGATCGTCAAGTAAGACATTATAAAATGTTATAATTTATTGTTAAATTATTATTATTTATTATTATTAGACAAATGGTAGTAATTATTATAAAGCTATTCAGAGATCACGGAATGATATTGATCCTCAAGGAGAACTTTGATTTTGTGTGAATATATTTATTATTATTAGTACTCAATATACACACACACATATATATGATCTACTATACATGTCAATTGTTTAAAGAAATTGATATTGTTAATAATAATTATTGTACAAATAACAAGGAATAATTAATTAATTTTATTATTAATTAATATTTTGGCGGGAGATAATCACGTTATCCGTCTTTTGCTTGAACTTGGGGGACTAAAGAACTGTTTGTTTCATACTTTAAGTAAGTAATTATAAAAGTTGTCTATCCAGTGAAGCTTTAGAGTGTTATTTAGACGTTGGGCTTTAAATGGAAGTTACCGTTGTCAGGACAACCAGTCAACACTAGAGATCGAGAAAGGATGTCCCTCCACACACTACCTTGTCTTTACATTAACTTGGGCGTAGAAATGTTGTATATTCTCGACCAACGACTTGAAGATCAAGGTATTTCCGGAGATAAAGAGAGAAAAAGTAAGAAACTTTGTGGTCATTACAATGCTATCTGCCTACCAGCCTCATCAGTTATACCTTTTCTCTAGTTATGCAAGATATTGTCAAACATTTTTTAAGTGAACCAGTTCTCTCATCTCTCTTCACTCCTCAACCAATGACAACAAAACAAAGATTGAAGACAAACTTTACTAAACTAGCACATTCTTCCATTTTGAAGCTTAACCGTGATGCTATGGAGAAGGTAAGAGTCACATGATCATCTTCAAAAAATGAATAGATGAACAAAATTTTGTTATTTTTTAGCTCTTTGATTTAATGATGATGGCTTTCAAATATCAAGTGCTACGATGTAAATCAGGTTATGAATTATTGATGGTAACATTAACACATTTGGACGGCCTACGTTTACTAGTAGGTACATCTCATGTACATGTTGAAATGGTCAATAGAGCTATACAAAAATGTGTTGAGAGATATGACCGACTTAGTTCCGCTCAGCTTATGTTATTGCGTCATACAATATTACAATTTGTCCAAGATCGTCGTAAAAAGGTACACCCATTAAAATCTATCCCTTTTTATCCATCCATTTGTTAGGTATCCATTTTCCTATCACAAGATATACAGTTACAATCAGGTCGTTTTGCCCTCCCAACTGGAGGTGCTGTCCCTCATGGATCAGAATTCCCAGGAAAGATTGTTTATCATTATGGAAGTCATCGGGTTGATATGATCCATTGTCCTGTGCAATACACTCATGTAGAGAAGAAGGGATCTACAGACATTGTGGGTGATCGTGTTGTTCACCTTGGAATAAACTTGTAAGTTAAACAGGTTTTACTGGACTGACTGGTTTCTGTAGATACAGTAAAAAGGTTAGGGAAGAAATTGATCACGTCTCTAGTAGTGAAGAAACCAAGGTTAGTACTATTTTTACAGTAATACTTGACCTAAATCTGATAGAGTTTGTCATTGAAAACACAGTCAGATGGAGTTCAAGCTGAATTAGATTTTCTACAACATTTATTGATTGGATTTCAAGAGCCATCTTCATCAACTCATTTCAAGTTAACTTTATTTGACGATGAAGAGATCCCTACTACTTCAACAGATGACAAGGCTATCAAAATAACCAAGTATAAGGTAAAAAGATTCATTGTATTTTATTTACCAAATATGGTCTTGTATTAATAAACATTTATTGTACTATATTGTCACACAGTACAATGTACAAGTATTTATTATATAATATTATTTATCTTTAGAACATCTTGTATTAATAAACATTTATTGTACTATATTGTCACATAGTACAATGTACAAGTATTCATTATATAATATTGTTTATTATAGAGTCCTAGTAGTGGTCAAATGAATCAAATATTACAAGACTTTGCACTAGAAGATAATTCAGAGAGTACTTGTCAAGGTGATGACTTGTTGAATCTTATGGACACACTATAAATTAAATGGACAATCATACTATTTTCAATGGATGTATCTTTTCAAATGGACAAATAGCATGTGAGTTTCTTAATCATTTTGTTGTATTGTCATTTCTTTTATTTTTAAATTATGTACCCAATCTGAGAGAAAGAAAGTATTGTTCATGAAAAACTTTCGAGTGAACGCATAATAGTTACCATTTAAATTATAGTGTTCATTCAAATTGTTTTATTAACAAAACTTCCATTTTCTCAGACTGGGTCACAAGTATTAACAATAACAAAGTACACAAGATATTGATGTGATTATTATCATAGCCCCTATAATAAACAATGCCAGATTGTCATAATAAATAAAATGGTTTATAAAAAGTACTGTCATTTGCTATCTCCATCACTAGCCTTGACTTGTTTCAATTCTAAATATTTCCACGGTGTTCCATCAGATTTTTTAAGTTTCACTTCAGCTTTAGTACCTAAAAGTTCAACTACACTTTTACTGGTGTCAATAACCTAAATATAATTATTAATAAAACATTTAATAACTTGGGTACTTACTCCTTCAAGATGCCACGTCTTTTCAAATGTACGTTTTCCTCCCTCGTACATAATGATCACTTTAACCTGTAATAAAAAAATAAAAACCAAAATCATCACAATAAATGTTTATTAAGTAATTTTATAATAATGGTAGTTATTTGCCTACTACCTATTGTGTGTACATGTTACATTTATTATATTTGAGGAAGACAATAATGTTATACTTACATTAGTGGAGTTAGCTGTAAAATAGCATTCTTCAGGCACTGCACATTTTGAGAAAACTGATATTACTACTTGTGAACCAGTTTGATGCCAGTCGTATCTGGAGAGAGAGAGAGAGAGAGAGAGAGAGAGAGAGATTTTAAGAATGCCAAAGTTACCTTCACAAGTAAATTACCTTGTTGGGATATCTTTCTGTTTTAAAAAAGGAAAAACATTACAAATTAAACAAATAGATGACTCCACCCACCTCATCAGTGTGCCATAAATGAACACCAGTTTTACAACCTTCTTGTCTCAAAAATTCATTAAAATCTGATGTACGACGTCGACAACATGACCAAAACTTGTACCTAATAAACAACTTTATTATATACTAATTAATGAGGGGCTAACCCTTCATGAAATATAGGTATACCAGGATGATGCTGACAATCAGATAGATCAGAATCTGGTCCAATATAAGTCTAATACAGTAATTAATAATTATATAGTAATAATTATAGATACTTACTGTTTGACAGCCACCATGTTTACATTCAGTTCCTATGGCAACCTCAGTACTACTAGTTGAGGAATCAGTTGCTTCAGATGTATGAGGAATATCTTTATTTTCTTCTTGTTGTTTTTTAAGTCTTGCCAATGCAGCTTTCAATGAATTAGATATTATAACTTTTAATTTAACAAATGGTTCATCATCACTAAAAAAGATGCTATTAATATTATTAGTGGGTGTGGTTTCACATACGGGGGTCGTTCTATTGGTACTTTAGGTTTTGGAGTTGGTGCTTTTACTTCAATCACCTGACAGTCACATGACTTACATTATGTAATGTTATATAATACTTACTTCTCCTTTTGCTAATGGTTGTATGATTGTCCGTTCTGGTTCAACTGGTTTGACTGGATTGTGTTTACCACGAGTACAACCCTATTGGTAAATTAATAATTAATTTAACATGATTTATGATAATTCTAACTGGAATATTTAAAAAATCTGTAAAATCAGTACTCCTCTTTTTACAACAAGACCAACCCTATAATGGACACATAGATCATTATATAGATGGACATTAATATAGTTACCTTCAAAGCATCATGAAATACTGGCACCCCTGGATGGTAAGTACAGGTATCTAAATGTACATGTATATTATTAGAAACAGTTAAATAGAAGAGACCTTACCATCATTATTTTCCTCTTCTTTGAATGTCTTTCCACAACCTTTATTATAGCACAAGATTTCAGTCATATCGGAGACAAGATTGATGCTAGAATTTTTATTATGTTAGGGGCGTGTTCACGTGAGCACGTGTAAAGGCAGTGGTCGCGGAAACCTCACTTGAAGAGAAGTTTCTTTCATGAGTTCCTTCAATTGAACATTTTAAATATGTCATCAGAAGGAGCTCTAACCCCTGAGGTGACAAATGAATCACCACAACCTCATCTAGCTAAGCAAGACTTGTCTACATTAGTAAGTGATATTTCATCATCCTATTTTGAACCATGTCCTGTTAAATACATGTGTTATTTATTAGTGTATATTAGACTTTAGTAAATATATATGAATGCTTTTCTAAGATTGAGAACCTCTTTGCTAACTCCACCCACTTTAGGATGTGTCAGAATTAAATCCATTGACACCACAAGTTATCAGTCGACAGGCTACTATTAATATAGGTACTATTGGCCATGTAGCTCATGGTAAGTCTACTGTAGTGAAAGCTATATCTGGCGTACAAGTAAGTAATGAGAAATGGTCTATTTTTATAGTGATATATTTATATAGACTGTACGTTTTAAGAACGAATTAGTAAGAAATATTACAATTAAATTGGGATATGCAAATGCTAAAGTAAGTCACACCCTATTATTATAATCAATTAAGCACACACATTAATAGATTTATAAATGTGATAATGATCGATGTCCACGACCTGGTTGTTATCGTTCTGATAGTAGTACTAAACCGGATGTGTTCCCTTGTGATACTCCAGGGTGCAAAGTAAATAGAAGCCACACCCACTTTTTATTAATTTTATTTAGGGTCATTTTCGATTATGGCGTCACGTATCATTTGTGGATTGTCCTGGTCACGATATTCTTATGGCAACCATGTTAAATGGAGCAGCTGTAATGGATGCTGCTTTACTATTAATAGGTTAGAGTTACACACTTATTATAACAAGTTCTAAGAATAGTATCATAGCTGGTAATGAGTCATGTCCTCAACCTCAGACTTCAGAACACTTAGCTGCTATTGAAATTATGAAATTAAAACATATCATTATTCTTCAAAATAAAATCGACTTGATACGAGACACACAAGCGAAAGATCAATATCAAGAAATACTCAAATTTGTTCAAGGTACAAATAGTGTCCTGTTACTAAAATAACTTTGATTTTTTGATGTCAGGTACAGTAGCAGAAGGTGCTCCTATTGTACCTATCTCAGCTCAATTAAAATATAACATTGAAGTTGTTTGTGAATATATTGTTAAGAAAATACCGATACCACTTAGAGACTTTACCTCAGAGCCACGTCTTATTGGTGAGTAAGCTCCTATAATTATTATTATTAATTAATTAATTAGTTATTCGATCATTTGATGTAAATAAACCTGGAGCCGAAGTAGATGAATTAAAAGGAGGTGTGGCTGGTGGTAGTATTTTGAAGGGAGTCTTAAGAGTAAGAATATAATGACCCCTAGTAATTATGACTAATATACTATTAGGTTAATCAAGAAATTGAAGTACGTCCTGGTATTGTATCTAGAACTGAGGATGGAAAAATCCTTTGTCAGCCAATCATGTCTCGAATAGTGTCTCTCTTTGCAGAACAAAATGAACTCCAATATGCTGTCCCTGGTGGTCTCATAGGTTAGTGATTCATTTGATGAGAAACTGATGGTATCTAATTGTAGGGGTGGGAACTAAAATTGATCCTACTCTCTGTCGAGCGGACAGACTGGTTGGACAAGTTTTAGGAGCTGTTGGTGCTTTACCTGATATTTATATTGAATTAGAAATCTCTTATTTCTTGTTGCGACGACTACTTGGAGTGAGAACAGAAGGAGATAAAAAAGGAGCCAAGGTATGAAATACTGGTTAGTAACCTCTAAACTAGTTAAGCATCAATTACTAACACAATGACGTTCCATTAATAATCTCTAGACTAGCAAACATCTAATGAATACAATAACCATTTGTAACTCCTTTTTTTTGTAGGTTCAAAAACTTAGTAAAAATGAGGTACTAATGGTTAACATTGGTTCTCTTAGTACTGGTGGTAAAGTTAGTGCTGTTAAAGCTGATTTAGCTAAAATAGCTCTAACTCAACCAGTTTGTACTGAAGTAGGAGAAAAGATTGCTTTGTCTCGTAGGGTAGAAAAACATTGGAGGTAAACCCCCTGTAATATTGACTTTTAATTAATTAATATTACAGATTAATAGGGTGGGGTCAAATTAGAAGAGGGACTGTATATCGACCCCCGACAGAACCCAATGATTCTTGAGTTAAACCCCTTTAAAATTAAATAATTTATGCCCTAATTATTGTTTAGATAAAAGAAGAATTATTGTTGTCTTTTCTATCATTCTATGAATGTTTAATTTGTGGTTTTTAGATACAATACTTTATTGTTGTATTCACTATATCATTGTTCAGATAACAATCACACTACATTGTTCTTCATATCTTATTGAAACTAGCTAAAAGGGTCATCCCCATAATTAGTCCAATCATTATTAGGGGAGGTACCCATTGGTGTTTGCCTTGAAACAGACTTGAACTCTTCTCAGTATTTAGATCAGTATCAAGTGCCTCTTGAGATTTCTCACGATGAGTCTCGCCACTGAAACTAAGTTCAACATGTCGCGAAAGAACACGAACTAGTGGGCGGAGCTGCATCCACCATTGTTCTTTAGGAATACGGTGTACCATATCACTGGATTCCTTTAAGGTAGAGACAGGTGTGGCAACATATTGAATTCCTATGAGTCCCAAAACACAGACAGTATCAGGAGTAGAGACATTCAAGCCTCCTTCGCTATCAGCATAAGCAGTAATTTGAGAGAGAAGGTGTGACACAGCATGTGAGGCATACTTGGAACCAAGTATACGGTCAAACGGAGTAGGACGATCTCCTTGCTGAAGATGACCTAGTACATTACTTCTTGAAATAAAGAATTCCTTTCCTTCTTCAGATAACATTTGTGTCATAAATTCTGTTGTTATATTTTCATTACAATTTTCATTGCGAATAATAATACCTCGTTCAAGATAACCTTCACGAAATTTTCCTACTAAAAAATCAAGGTCACGCTGTAAATCTGAGAGACTAAAAGGTTCCTCAAAAATATAAGCACTGTCAGCACCTCCTGCAAGACCTCCCATAGTTGCTAGGTAACCACAGTAACCCCCCATAGTTTCGACAACAAAAACCCTTTTTCTACTAGCAGTAGCGGACTGTTTCAACACATCACAAGCGGATACAATGACATTAAGTGCCGTATCACATCCTAAACTATATTCAGTACCTGGTACATTGTTACTAACAGTAGCGGCAACTTGGAGAATAGGGATACGAAATGCTGGATACTTTGAACGAGCTCCTTCGAGCACTAAAATACTCTCAAATGCTTCAAATCCTCCAATCACAAGTAGACCTTGAATACCATATTCTTCAAACTTTGCTGCTATTTTTGGCAGAGTATCATCTGTTGGTCGAATACGATTTGTTCCCAAATTGGATCCACCCAAAGAGCCCCATTCGCTGACCCCAGACCAAGTCATCTTTTCAATATTTCCTTTGACACATCCAACAAAACCTTCATGAATACCAAGTACTGTATGGTTGTGATATAAAAGTAAGCGAACGAAAGATCGAGTACAACTGTTGGTACCACAAGCTGGGGCACCAACATTCATCACAGCTATTGTGTAATTAGGAGTATCGGAGAAAGTGTCATCTTTACATTCTGGACCTGAGCATGCTTCAAGCTTTTTCAATATTTTGATGTTATTTAGGAAACCTTGTCCACGAAGCTCACGTACTCGATCAAACTGACATTCTTTCAAAGCTTTGTCAATACTGCGGGTCTTGTTAACACATTCCATAAGTGGTGTCTCGACAATTTCATTTCCTTGTATCGCGATCATAACAGGATCAATTTCCCCTTCAGCTCGTGTTAGTACTAGTGCAGCTGCTGTTCCCATTCTAGACCCTAACACTCTGTCATAAGCTGAGGGTTTGCCCCCACGTTGAACGTGCCCCAGAACTGTAATACGAGTATCATAACCTAGGTTAGACTCGATGACTTCTTTGACGTACTGAGGTGTTATCTTTTTGTTATTCATGTCAACAGCTCCTTCAGCAACTAACACAAAGTTAAGTCGTCTTCCAAGTTCTCGACATTGCTCTAACTTCGCACACATTGCCTCCTCCCATCCAGGTCTTGGAGGATTCTCCGGGATAAGTATCCAGTCTGCACCACCTGCAATACCGGCCATTAACGTCAAATATCCACAGTGTCTTCCCATTACTTCCATAACAAAGCTTCTCTGATGACTTGAAGCAGTGCTGGAAAGGCAGTCCATTGCCTCAACAATACGATGTAGAGCGGAGTCAGTGCCAATGGTCATGTCAGTACCAGACATATCGTTATCAATAGAACCAACTAAACCCACAATATTTAAGTAGGGGAAATCGTCCGCTTGTTCTGAAGTGATACGGCCTTGTTCAAGGAGTTTATCAAGTAACTCATTCCATTCACTTTTAAAAATATTAGCGCCAGTTAAACTTCCATCTCCTCCGATAATAACTAAATTATTAATACCCTTTTTTATAAGGTTTTCGGCAGCTTTCAGCCGACCTTCTTGTTCCCTGAACTCTTTGCAACGTGCTGTCCCAATAACAGTCCCACCCCGATGTAAAATGTATGAAACGGAGCCCCACCGACACTCCTGGATATGGTCATCTCCCTCAACCAGACCTTTGTAACCCTCATAAACTAAAAAGGCTTTCATTCCCTTATAAATAGCTATTCTTACCACACCTCTCAGAGCTGCATTCATTCCTTGAGAGTCTCCTCCACTTGTAAGAACAGCTAAACATTTTTCAGTTGGTTTTTGGCCTCCGTCAGTAAGTTGAGAATGAAATGAAACACGTTTTGTCAAGCTTCTGCGATTAGAACTTGCCATGTCTTCTTTATATGAGGGGGTGTTGGAACGATGTTCAAGTACAAAAGGTCATAGTATACGGAAAAGAACAAACTCGTATACTGGGAAACATTCTAAATTTTGTATGGAAATAATAATGGAGATAAATTAATTAACTCAGCATACTCTCCTCCCCAAGAACTATGCGCATGCGCAGGAAAGTCTGGGAGGCGAGAGGTTACATCAGTAGGGGACAAGATCAGACACCCTGGCAGCTTTAACTAACGTATTTGGCTGGCAATTTATTCAATATGACGACTAATCAAGGAATTGTCGTAAGTAACTAGACAATATACAAAGTGATAGAAATTACTTTGTTATAATAAATATCAATTGTATGAATGTTTAGTTTTGTTATAAAGTATTGTTTAAAATGACTGTTCTTACAAGTTACAATGATGTTTGAGAGAACGTTTTATAGTAAATTTAATGTAATAATTGTTTTTGAATATCATATCTCAAGTGCTTTTAAGAAATGTCAATTTTTTTTCAAGATAGGAATGACTTCCATACTACACTATTTATTTCAGTTTGGTCTAAATTTAGTGTTATTTACGCCCACATCATTATTGTCACTCCAGACTTTACTATTTCAAATTACTACATTAATACAATACACTACTATATATGTACATGATATATATAGCTATTGCCCTCAAGTAATATAAATAGGCGGAGCATAGACAACCTGATAATGATAAACCCATACAATATAAATCATAACTTATTAAGTAATACTACCTTATAAAGCATTTTATAGTTTTCTATATGTCCACATCATATGTCATAGGTGGATTCCCTTGCTTATCTTAATATTATATCCTTACTCTAGCCAACTGGCATATTTTTAGAATGCAGTATCTGCACATTGGATTATGGATTAGCTCCTGATCGAGTACCTCGTGTTTTAAATTGTGGACATACATTTTGTCATTCATGTTTAAGTCAATGTTTACGTAATGATGCTATACTTTGTCCTTTTTGTTCTACAAGTACCAGAGTCACATTTTCCGAAGTTTCTCGTATCCCTATTAATTATGGTATATTAGATATGTTAGCTGTTGTGAGTCAACCACAACCTGAACCTCAAAATGATTATTGTGAAGCGTGTTGTCTCGCACCTGCATCTGTCGTATGTGTATCCTGTTCACCTTTAGGTGTTAAATTTTGTAGTGATTGTGATAAACTAGAACATGACCGAGCTTTTAAACCTGTAAGACTTCATCGTAGGGTCCCTTTACAAGAATATGATTTTACGATAATGTGTTCCCGTCATGCTGGAACAATAGCTACGCATTATTCCGAGAAGACAAACCAGTTTGCTTGTATTCAGTGTCAGAAAGAAATAGACTGGAATGAAAAAGCTCCAGGATTTCTTCATGTTGAGGACGCTGCAGAACGTATGAGGGTTCGTGCAGGAAAAGTTAACTATCATTGTAATAACACAATGAAGTCGCTTCATGATACACAAAGAGAATTAGAAATGATGTTATTCAAGTTATCAGAATCTGCTAGTGCTGCTAAAGTGGCCATATTGGCTGAGTTTTCAAAATTAGCTGAAGTTTTGCAGCAGCGTCAACAAGCACTAATCCATCGAGTTGAAGAAGAGGTTAGCAAATTATCATATCAATATATTTTATTTATTTTATTTATTTAGTATGCAAGTCGAAAAGAAAATATTGAGAGGCAAAAACAAAGCATACTTCATCACTCTGGAGTCTTGAGCGGCCATCATGAAAATCTGAAGTCGCTACTACAAAAACCTAATGCTGATTTCCTTCGTGGCTATGCTCATGTTATGGATGGAGTTATGAATTTTATGGTGATTGAAGACAGTAGCCTTTTAAGGCCTGTTGCCCCTGGTGATATTCCATGTTTTTTCCGAACTAATATGGATCAAGAACTGTCTAACCACGGAGCTGTTGGGGGTGGTCCTGTCCCTCAAAATTTAGTATGTCATAAAGTGCCGCATCAGCAATCGACTTTACCTCAATTATCGTGGGCGTTACCTTCTTATGCTACCGAAGTTAATGTTAATCAGTATGAAATTGAATATGAGCATGTCCCTGATGGACGCCCACCAAGTCCTAATAATACTGGCCCTATTGATAGTATCCATAAAACTAAACCTATGGTTGTACCCAAATCAGGCAAAGCTCAAGCTCATGTGATGAATGATTTATATCCGGGATATCGATACCGTTTTAGAGTTCGTTCTCGTAGTATTGCTGGTTGGGGTATGTGGAGTAAAAGTATTACTGGTCGTTTTGAAGGATTTCCTGTGCGTATTGCATTTACTGGTGAAAAAGTATCTATAATGATACCAGAGACTGGTGAGTATCGTATTACTTCTGCAGGTGCTAAAGCTGCTGACGGAGGCAAGGAATTCAAAGGTGGACGAGGTGCTGTGATCTCAGCTGTTTTTAATCTTCAAGTCAATGATAGAATTGAAGTGGCTGTTGGCGGGATGTCACAAATGGGACCAGAGGGTCACTCAGGAGGTGGGGGAGGGACATTTGTTTTAATACGTGAAGGCACTTCTGCTAAAGTTGAAAATCTCCTTGTTGTAGCTGGAGGGGGTGGAGGAACTCGAGGATATGATGACCAGGATGAGGATGGATGTGATGCAAGTTTAGAGCCTTCAGGCACAGATGGACGTGGGAAAGAGCATGGCAAAGGAGGACGAGAGGGGTTACCTGGTATGGATGCTGACTTGACTTCTTATCAAGGACCTTGTTGGGGTCATGGCGGAGCTGGTTTTAATAAAAGTGCTAAAACTGCTAAATGTTACAATGAAGGTCTAGAAGGTGGACAATGTGGAGGTTATGGTGGAGGTGGAGGTGTTGGTTTCCTGGGAGGTGGGGGAGGAGGAGGGTTTTCTGGTGGAGGTGGTGGGCGTGGTGGTGGAGGAGGTGGGAGTTATGTGAGTGACAAAGCTAGAAATGTTACTAAGAAGGTTGAAAATGATGGAAATGGTTATGTTTTGATTGAGCGTCTCAGTCAAGATGCAGATCCTTTGATTTCAATGACGCTTAAAGATAATGTGAATTGTGGCAAATTACCTGAAACCATTCCCATTGAGACCTCTCCCACAAACACTGGTCTTAATTAAAATTAAAAGTCTCTGACGATATCAAGTACTTTTTTAATTCAATGAAGACTCAAATTTTCATGAGGCTCTCATTAGATGTCTATTTTGGAGGCACCCCTCTAATTAAGGACTCAATTTAATGAGTCATTAATTACTTAATTTTGCAGTTAATGCTTGACAATTATGTGTGAAGTAAAGCTGTTTTTCATATAGTGATGATGATCCAGTCAAGGATTTATGAAGGCCCTATTATACTGGGCAGTACTAAACTTTATTAATAGAATTTATGATAATCAATTTATTCAATAATAATAAATAATATACTTATTGTATATTATTTCATTTCCTATTAATTCAAATAAATTGTTACATGTAAAAAACATGTTGGAAGTTGGGAATTCATGTTGCTATGACAACCAGAAAGTTATGTAATGAGTACATGTACAATAGTTGGATAAAAAATTAGTACATCTAAATTAATTGTCAGCTTCCTTGATTTTCTCAATAATAACTACTCCATTGTCTTCATTACCGGTACTTCTCTTGACTTCTAGACCATCTTCTCTGACATAACTTCCTCCTCCTCCCCCCCCTCGTCCACCTCCCCCACCAGAGTACCCACCACCTCCTCCACCTCCATAGGCACCAATAGCACCACCACCACCAAATCCTCCTCCTTCACCACCAGCACCTCCAGCTACAAATGACTGAGCAGAAGTCGAGTTCTCAACGTGCCCAGCTCCGCCATAACCCCAACAGGGACCTGTCCAGATAGCATCTCGTCCAGCTTTACCACTATTACCTCCGGCAGCCCACTGTTCTCCATGGCCTCCAAGTCCATTAGGAGTAGTATTAGCATCTTTACCATGTTGGTCTTCCTCCTCGTATCCGCGTGTCCCTCCTCCTCCTCCAGCAGCTATTAAAAGATCCTGTCGTCCATTAAGACCTACAAAAGTCCCACCACCACCTCCGCTACAAGGACCTTTTCTCTCAGACATTCCTCCAACTAGTATTTCAAGAAAATCATTCTTACTCAAAAAGAAACTGGCTTCGATTATAGCACCAGTCCCTCCATTTTTCTTCTCTCCGTCAGCTGCCTTACCTCCTTTTGCAATAACACGATAAAGACCATCGCAAGGCAATGGTAATTTCACTATATCACCAATATAACCAATTTCTAATGGAAAATCAGGAGTTGTCCCATAAATTGAAGGACTCCACCAGCCCCACCCACTACTGTTACGACTTCGGATACGGAAGCGATATTTTTTTCCAGGAAATAGGTTATCAATACGTTTCTCAGTTTTCTTTTCAACATTATAATGTCGAGGAAAAGGTTGATTTGGAGATGATGTCATGGTAGGATCATCTGGTTCAGTGAATACTAAATCACAAACTATTTCATATTCTAAAATTCCTTTTTCTTTTGTTGTCCACGTCAAGAGAACCATACCAGCATCAGTGGAACATGTAAATTCTTGTGGTGTCTGTCCTCCGCCCACTAATCCAAGCTCATTAATAGCTGTTTGAAATTCAGGTGTGACATGAATTGAGATTTCTGTTGACACTACAGGTTCGCTAAGGTCATCGTCATTGAGATCAATAATCTGTGTCTTCATCTGATCCAAAATGGTAGCTGCTTTTTGGAGTAAACTATAATCCTGCATTTGATTGAGCATATTAGCTTGAATGAGACAGGTAGCTGTTGAGCCTAATGCCACTTCAACTCGTTCCAACTGCTCATTAACTAAATTCTTCTGATTGCCAGCCTATGTAAAATAAATAAATATATTATTTACTATGACATCAATTATGACATCAATTGATAATGTACACTTTACACAGGAAAGACTCCTTACAAAGGTGCATTACTCAAATAATTACAGATATTGAAAATTAAATTATTCCATATTACTTACTACTTCTTCAACTTGTGATTCAACAAAGGCAAGCCTCTTTCTCAAAGACATTTCAAAATCTTGAAACTCAACTCTCACTTTATCAATGGCAGTCAACTTGGCTTGATCCATACGTCCCAGCTGCTCCGTTAACTTTTCTTGGGTAGATTGAAGACGATCTCTTATAGTAGACATTTTACTCATAAGAGGAGGAAGGCTTTTACGAACCTCAAGAACAGCTGTCTCAATATCGACAAATACATCTGGAGAGTAATCGTAATCATGTACACATTCTTCACAAGCAAATCGATTCTCGACAAATGAAAAAAGCTCACACACACGACTAGGATGTCGGTGACAATCAGGTAAAATAGCGCCATATTTGACCTGTTCTATAGGAATAGGCTTATGCTCTCGGACAGGACCGAATGGTCTGTCATGTTCAACAGCTGAACATTGTTGACAAAATCGGAAGCCTATAGTCAGACATTGATAACATATAAAAGCTACTTCTCTTTCGTTACAATGTTGACAGACTATAGCTTGTCGTGGAGCATTGATTTCACGGACTTTGTGTGGTTTCGCTCGCTGACTTTGCACTGCAATATAACTCATTAAAGCAACGTTAGGTGCATCTGGTTCATAACTTAACTGACCACATTGTGGACATGTTAGGACACCAGAGTCTTTACGGAGTATGTTAATACATTTTCTACAGTAACTATGCCCACATATGGTGATAATCCTTGGCTGAAGATCACCTTCAGTTGTGTAATGGTCTCTACAACGTGGACACTGCATTTATTTAACAATCTATAGAGAAAATAAACTTATGAGAAGAAAATAGAAATAGATAACTCACTTGTTAACAATAGGAGAGTCCCTTAAAATTGCATGCGGTAACGTAATTGGGAAAAAGGGTGGGGCTTATAATTAAACCACACAATATGAATTATTAAGTTAAGGGGTGTGGCTTCGTTATTTGGCGCCGGCGCTTTTTGAATAACGATAGAGAAATTCTCACATACCATCTGGTGGACTATGGCGTCTCACTTTCTCCTACACTAGTGCTGCTAACCTGTTATTATGGCTGCCAGAAGGCAGAAAAAAGCCTCCACTTGGTCCCATGACACAGTTTTAGATTGTACCAGTAAATGCCAGCATCTTCCTCATGCTAATGTGGTGTTAAGATGTGCTGCTTTGGGTAATTTAGACCTACTCAAGCACTGTTCAACAATATGTGGCAACCCTTGGAATATAAGGTGTACTTTTGTCAGTGTGTGCAGTATTCTATTATATATATCTATTTCTCAATGCTCTAGTGATGTAGCTGGTCGTACTGTATTGCATGTAACTGCATCAAAGGGACATTTAAATTTAGTGGAGTGGTTATTGAAAAGAAAATGTAGATATATTGATGTAGTTGATGTTGACTCACATTGGTCTGCTCTGCATCGTGCTGCTTATTACGGACATCCAGGAGTTATGGTTACTTTAGTAAAGGTAGACCATCTAATACAATGATTGTTGGTCTTATAGAAAGTCCTTATTTTAGTATGTAGACTATTGATAGTATTAACTTCCTCCTACACTTGTGTAGTAGTTTTATAAACTATTTCCTCACAATGTAATGGTAATCTAGTCAATACTAATGTAACAAAGTATTAATAATATTTTGTTATTATATAAACCAAACATTACTATTATTATTTATAGGCTGGTGCCAATATCAACTTACTAGATAATGAAGGGTATTCTCCACTAAATATTTTACAAGCTAACCTTAATCTGATTGATACATATCCAGGTATGTCCTTGTTTCTATGACAACAATGTCCTTATAATATGCACTGTAGCTATCTCAGAGGTGTGTCTTTATATTTGGGGTATGAATGAAAACATGACATTGGGTCATGACCACTCACGATCTATACCAGAGTTATTAGAGACAAGTCCATCCCTCGGCAATATTAATCAAGTATATTGATCTATTAATTTATCCATTTATCCATTTTTATAATAGGTTGTATTGTGTAAATTCCATACGCTATTACTAACAGAAAGTGGGTGTGTCTACAGTTGTGGTCATGGACCTGGTGGACGACTAGGTCATGGCAATGAGCATAGTGTTGTGGTAAGAAAACCACACCCATAATGCATCCCAATTTTAATTAGAGTTATTGTTTAGTCACCTAAATTGATAGAAAGCTTACGAACTGAAAAATGTATAGAAGTAGCAGCTGCAAGAAATCACAGTGTATTTCTGCTTGAAAGGTACATGTATTAAGTACATTACAACACAGAGTTAGCCCCTATTGAAATGAGTAATTAATTAAAATATACTTACATAATGTCAACATCTAACTCCATTTACTTTTATATGTAGTGGTGTTGTATTCTCCTGTGGTATCAACGATGCTCATCAACTTGGTGTGGGTTCCAAATCGGGTTCTGTTAAAGTATCTCCAACTCTAATTAAAGCCCTCAAAACAAAGCGTATTCGATATATAGGAGCAGGACGTTATCACACGGCAATCTGTACAACGACAGAAGTATATAGTTTTGGAAAAAATTTAGGCCAACTCGGTTATGTCAAAACATTAGAAATGCAGACAACTCCAAAACTAGTGAGATAACAATCACAATGTACTTTAAATATATCTTTTCTTTAGATAACTAATATTGTTGTTGATGATGGTGACAGTATCGATCACTTATCAGTTAGTGATGGGGCCACTGCTTGCATCACTAGTAAAAGACATCAAATATTTGTATGTATTAACTATATTGTACTACGATGTGAAAGGTACACACGAGACACAATGTACATTATTGTTATCAGCAATACACTATTGAAGAGTGATTGTTATATTGTTCTTATTTTTTCTTGTTTTCTGTTTCAGATATAACTTTCCTGAGTCTTTATCAATAACTCAATTCTGTGTCTGTGCTAATCTTGGTGAATTGGAACATAAACAAAATAAAAAGAAGGAATCTAAAGAGAGTTCTAGTGGGTGTGGTCTTGTTGTTGCTTTATTAGATTCGGAACATCAGGTAATATTTGGGTGTGGTCTCTATGATGTCATAATGACTGTATTGTTGTAGTTGTGGTTTAGTCAATGGACAGAATATACTAAAAAAGGTTGTATTCCCCCACAAATTATTAATGGAGCTACAAAATGCTCTGGTTAGTAATAGCATATACTAGAAACTATTTTATAGTACTCTCTACTTTTGTCTGTAGTTTCTCATTTCTGTTTAACAAAGAATTTAACTATAGCGACAGTGGAAGGTGAAGTTTATACTGGTCCAGTAACTGCATCACCTTCACTTCTTTCTCTGACTCGTGTCCCACTTATCCAGCAAGCAAAGAAAGTCTTTACTGACTATAAAACAACAAATTTAGCAGTATTACAAAATGTGTACAGGTATTATTATAACATTACTTGCATTCTTTCTACATGTACATTGTACATACATACATACATACATACATATATATATATATATATATATAATATAAATATGTTATTACTGCATGTTTTGTTTAGGTCATCTACACTGCCATTAGTTGAGACATCAACTTTGTCTACTGATATACATAATCTGTTATCTGAAAATGGTTTTATAGGAACTGTAGCAGATGTACAATTTAATGTAAGTACAATGACTTGTACAACATTATAAAGTCTTTTTCTTTTATAGATCAGTGGTTCTGTCTTTATAGGAAACTCTGTTATTTTGTCTTCTTGTAGTAGTGTATTTTCTTCTCTATTCTCTTCAACATTATCTCTCTCTTCAGCTAGCCTCATCAAGTCTTTCTCCGTCATTAACTCACAATGGAGTATTGACTTAGATCTTAAAAATTCAGTTATATTTGAGTTATTTCTTCATTATGTCTATGGAGGTCAGACTATTGTTCAGCCATCAGAATCATCTCCAAAACCAGTTCAACTTGAATCCCCACCTACTCACACTAATAGCAAAACCAGTTTAGATAACACAAGTGGTGAGGATACTAGTACAACCACAGACTGGAATATCCTGTATGATCAGTTTGGGTCAGAAAAAAACTCATTTGACCTGTTAAGTCAACAGGTTACAGAAGGAGAGACAATGACACCAGAAAATACAAGTCCTAACACTAAATATAAAGGAAACGTTGAAATACGAGTTCATATTACAACAACATGGACTCAGGATTTGGAAATGCTTCATTTATTAGGTACTACTTTTAAAGTGAAGCATCTAGTTAAAAAGTAAGATAGTTTTATTTATTGTATAACTTAAACTATCTATTAATAGTGTTGAGTCTATATTATCTCGTAAGGGAAAGCCTTCTCCTGTGACTCTTACGTTTGGTTTTCCAATATTGAAGCGAAACTCTGTTCCACATGATGTTGTCTTGGTAACAGAAGAAGGAAAAGAGATATGTTGTCATAAATGTGTTTTAGTAGCTCGTTCTGGTCAGTTAGTGATAAAATGTAATAGTTAATATAATCATTATTATAGATTATTTTCAAAGTATGTTATTGAGGGGTTGGAGAGAGGTAAGCTATTAAAATGATATATTATTATTGTTATTTTTGTTACTTGTAGTCAACTTCAGAGGAGAAAGTGACCAGATTACACTTACCTATTCCTTTTGAATTGATGGAAATAATTGTCAATTATTTGTACACTGATACAGCTACTCCATTATTAGGTAAAGTCACTACCAATAATGTCCACCTGGTCAGTAAGTAGTCCGAAGTAGTATAGTGGTGAGTATACCCGCCTGTCACGCGGGTGACCGGGGTTCGATTCCCCGCTTCGGAGCTTCTTTTTTCAAATTTATATCAATTATTTTTTTCTAGATTCAAACTCTACAGATCTGCTAACTTCTGCTCTTGTAGTAGCAGATCAGGTAAAACTGGTTTATAATATTGTTATCTGTTTTTCACAAGTGATATTGTAGTTTTTGCTGTCGAGATTGAAAACAATCTGCGAGCAGTCATTAGCCAAGTGTTGTATGCTCAGACAATGTATTATATTTTAAAGTTATCCATTTCTCTGCTTTACAGTGAATATTAGAAACATTGCTGAAATGTTGGAGTTCTCTTCGACATATAATGCAGAACAGTTACAAGAGTCATGTTTGCAATTTATATCTCTTAACCTTCCAGTATTATTAGAAGGAGGATTGTTAGAACCACTTACATCATCATCATTGGACCTTCTTTCCCATACATATCAGACCATGGTGAGCTCAATGTGGTCGTCATGGTTACATTCCCTTTTAGTTTTCAGCTGTTAGTGGGAGGAGTATTGATTCTCAAGGTATTTATTGTATAGTTACTATTATATACTGTATGATCATTATATAGAACCTAGCACTGATGAACTTCCTCAGAGTTATTTACATAATGAAATAATAGACATATCAGATATTGAAGATAATAACAATGATGATGCTAGGACTACCTATGTGACCACACCCACTAGAGCTAAGTATGTAATTAATGAAATGTAATAATCAACTAATTAATATGTATTAGGTCTCCATTAGTGGACACACCCACTGGCAGTTCACGTAAGAAAAAGAAAAGAAGATCAAGTACTAGTCGAGAAGACAAGAAAAGTCATGTGACTTCTAGTCACATGACTGATACTCCACCAATGTCTCCTGAACCAGTGATAGAAGAACATCCCCTTAATATTGAAGAACCCCTGTCGTTAGAATCACTTAATGAAGAAAAACAAGAGAAGACCAATGGAATACATGTAGACATTAGTCCATGGTGTATTAAAGGTCAAAGGTCAGTAATTAACAGCTATACATGATGTATCTTTGCTGTTAAGTAGTTCAGATAATTCATTGAGACAAATAATGGCTGAACAACAGGAAAAAGAAAATAAGAAAAAAGAAAAAAAGAAACCGGTCAAACCTGTTCGCCAAATGAAGTAAGAAAATTGTTATACTCATTCTAAAAATAGACCTGATGATAATCTCAGTGATGTGTCTAAACAACTTGAAAAGACCTGGAGTGATACTTCGCCTACTGATCCACTAAATCCATGGTAATTAACAATAATATATATTATAATAATATATTAAAAACAAAGGGGTCTTAACACTACTTCCCCTACAACTCATGTATCATTAAGAGAATTAATGGCAGAAGCAGAAGCTGAAGAAAAGATATCACCATCACTACCTGTACAACGTTCATTAAGTTATGAGTGTCCTACTGCTGTTACAGCAAGTGATATGAAGTAAATTATTTTATAATGTAATAAGTGTTGGTTATAATTATGTTATAGAATAAAGTCATCATCTCAAATTATGTCTTTTGTTGATATTGTAAATTATCAACAAAAAGAAATGGACAAAATAACACGTCAAAAGTAAGTTATAAATACATGTATATTATATACATGTATTTTTTTAATGGAGATATTAAATATTTATTTAACAAACAATATAGATCATTAAAGAAGTCACTGCAGTTAATACAGGTAACATTATTAATTGTAGATTATTGCTTGAAATTGTAGGGTTTTTTTTGTTTTAAATGACACCATTAGTCATGTTATTATTAGGATCTTGTTTATTTAAAAAAAAAAGGATTGCAGCTTTTGTTGTCATTTAAGATTACTATTAAAATTAATATATCATTACATGTAACAGTATGATATTTTAAGATGTTGTGTATTATATTATTAATGTTTGTTTTAGATTGAAGAAGAAGCTATACAACAATTACTGCAACTTTATAATGCTGATAATAATCCTGATGAGTTTATCACAATAGAAAGAATACCACAGGATACTAAAACTACCACACCCACTAAATGGAAAGCAACGCCCACTTCTACTTCAGTGTGGGACAGTGGTAAGGCTAAGTTCAATTGAGAACAGGTACTAAAAATTTATCTATATTTTTTTGGTTGCTTGTATTATGTTGCTCTGACAACAAGTTCATTACAAATTTGTCGTCAAACCGGTTTGACTAACATTCTTATGTGTTGTCTAGTACCTTAGGCACATGAGAATGATGAGACACATGTTACATGACCTTAGGCAAATGAGACACATGCTAAATGTGATAGAATAATAAAAATCATGAATATTATTATCACACAAAATTATAAAAATATTGAAAATGCTTGTGGTAACTGTAGTAACCATAATCAGCCAACACTTATAAAAAAAACACAAAATTTAAAAGGTCACATTAAAATCATTTAATCGCTGGGTTCTCGTAAAATATATACGGACTCATCAATTTCTCTAGTTAAAGCTATAATATGTTCTTTGAACATTGAAAGAAAAGATACTCTGTATCTATATTGAGTTGAGAGTCGCGTAATTTCCATCTGAACATGCTCTTGGTTTGGGGTCGGTGTTGAGGTTTCAAGAGACGTGAGATTTTGTGATAAACGTTCCACTTTCATCAAACCAGTCTGCAACTCATGATCAAAGTAGTCATATTGATCAAGAAACAAATGGCATCCATACAATAGCTCGCGAATATATTTTTGTGCCTCCCAAATTTCTCGAGGATTAACATCTGCTCTTACTTTTATTTCTTTGACATTCATCTTTCCTTCTTTATACAAAATAGTAAAAACAGGATTCGTTAACTGGTTGCGCCAACTTCTAAAGCACTCAGCCATGTGTAGTCGAGGGTGTAACCCTAAAATATCTTTAAAACGTCTTAGACACTCATCAATTTTTTGTCTGTGTACTAATGCATTTTCCTGATATGACTGGTACATGTCAAGGAAAACTTCTTGTATTGCTGGTATTGGTAAATTAGGACGATCTATATCGTAGGTTTCATGTGGATTTAGGTAATCAAATTTAGTGGGAACAGTTGGACTTACTGGCGTCGATGGATAGGAATTTGGTGGTAGACACTCTAATGTGGCTACTGTTGTGCCATCTTTAAATGTATCACCTTTTATTGAAACTGAGGGCTCTATTGACAATGGAGAAACACAGTCTCTTGTAGGTGGTAAGAGAGGCGTGTTTTCTCTCTAAAAAGAAATTAAAGTAAGAATAAAATATTATGTTTATGATATAGAAAACTGTACTTACGCGACAAGGTTCTTGCAGATCGTCTAAATCTCTGTCGCCAGTATCTTCTTTGCAGCATAGACAACCCATACCTTTAAAAAGTGGGTGTGACCGGTAAGTATTTTATTGCAAGAACAGCATTGATATTGCATTCAATGCAGCTAATCAACTATATAATGAAAATATTGTGTTTTAGCACGTGTAAATGACTTCAATTGTTTTGAAATTAGAATTATATATATGTGACCTGATTTGCAAAAAGGGACCACTTCTGTTAAAACATTTGTGACCTTATTTGTGAAAAAAATTGGTAAAAGATACCAAAAAACAGTTTTACATACATGTAGAATAGTTATACATATATAACAACTGTATGTATACAAAACTGTATTTTTTGAGATGTTTGAACAGTTGATTTTTCACAAATCAGGTCACAAATGTTTTGACAGAAGTGGTCCTTTTGCAAATCATGTCACATATATAGATCTTCATCAATATTTACTGCTTTTAAATATTGCATTATTTGATGCAACATTTAAGAGCAGTAATATTAACAAGGACCTATAACTCTTAACTTCATAAAAATTTCAACCCATTTGATGTCATGATCAAAGTCTCAATTTTTTAAAAAAGACCCTATCCTATACTACAGGTACTATAGGTACAGAGCCTTTTTTAAAAATGGCCCAAGGTTATTGAAATTACTTCAAAGTTTTCATGAATGTTTCTTGTTGATGTAAATGCCGTTGCTATGTTAATGGCTCCATGGCAACACTTCTTGGTGATATATATATATACATGATGTTAATTCCACTTAATTGTTTCGTTATTTTAAAAATAATAATATTGTTTTACTAGTAAATGACATTTTAAAAATTGAAACCAGCATCATGTATATCACCAAGGAATGTTGCTATGGTAACCATTACCATAGCAACAGCATTTGTCACCAAGCAACATTACCATGGCAATAATTATGTATTGAATAAAGTTAGCTATAAGGTTTTTATTAAGTAGTCAGAAATGTTGCAGTACTATCTTCTAAGCAGAATTTATAATCTACTGTCCAGCAAGAATAGCACTGTAATATACCTTATATAAAAAAATTGAAAGATGTTATAAAGTAATAGTTAAATTATGTACACTAATGTGTATCTAGCCAGTCTTCCATTACACCAATGTTAGTGCTAATCCATTGTATATTGCCCTGTATTATTTCCTTAGCTTGTTTAACAGCTCGTGTAGCTATACCAACTTTTGTGTGATTTGAAAAGAATGTGTCCACTTGTGTTAGTTCTTGCTCAGTAGTAAAATACCGAGTAAGAGTTCGAATGGCTCGTGAAAAACTGAAAGTACCCGACCCATACCTATAATAATGATAATAAAGTTCACTCAACAAGTAGCCTTATTTCTAAAATCCCTTTCCCAAACATTAGTCTGGGAATGAGACTAATATCAGTATGGAAATGAGACTAAGGGCTGTCTTAATCCTTATAAAGTTATAAGGATATATTGTATAGTGAGGATCCATGCTGTAAAACCTCACTACATCAAGACACTTTGAGACTAGGTGTCCTTAATAATTATAGTGAACATAGGGGGTGTCTTATAATAATTCACTTAATTATTACTTTGGACTAGAGGGTGTCCTTAATAATTATAGTGAACATAGGGGGTGTCTTATAATAATTCACTTAATTATTACTTTGGACTAGAGGTGTCCTTAATAATTATAGTGAACATAGGGGGTGTCTCTTATAATAATTCACTTAATTATTACCTTTTAAGAAGGAAATCCCAATTGTTTCTAAAGAAATTCCATGCAAGATATCGTCCATGTACATTTAAAGACACGCTACCAATTACATAAAGTGTATCTTGAGAACGTACTTTAGTTAAAGAGTATTGCAAATAGCTACACAAAAGAGACAATAACAATAATAAAAAATGGCTGACAAACCGGTTGAGAATCCAAGGTTCTCTAGATTGGGCCAAAGCAGAGAGACAAATTAGTTTCTCATAAGGATTTGAAGTATTAAGATACCAGTTCCATAAAAAATCCCATTCATTTTCTCCACCATAAGCAATGGCAGCTCGATATACTACCAGACGAAAATTGGGCAGGACACTAGTGAAAACAGCATGAATGAAATGTAACACTTTCAAGAAGTAAACAACAAGACATTAATTCAAAAATATATGAGAACTGTTGTATTATCACTAACCTTTGACTATTATCAGTCATCCATTTTCTAAACATATTCAATGAATTATCAATAATTGACTGTTCACCAAATTCCCATCCAGCGGTCAAAACTTGAGTCTGTAATAATCTAAAAATTTAATTATTTCCTCTTATTAACAGGGTTATACTCTCTTACATGTGAACATGATCCAGCTCAGTATTATTGAAAAAATGTTTTGAAACAATATTACTCAGCAATGTTGATATATAACGCTACATATATATGTATATATGACATCACAATGACATCATAATGACTAGTATATATACTACCTTATATTTTCCATATATTGGATTAAGGGACAATTTACCAGCGATATCAAAGATCCATCGAAGACCAGCTTTCCATGGAACATAGTCCTCTTCAGTTTTAAGAAATTGACTCAAATCCAACGCTACTGTTATATTGAGGAGTCCAGCACTTTGAAAATGAAAGTAGAAACTACAATATATTACTAAACTTACCTTGACAATGCAAATGCATCTTCCAATAATCCAGCTCTGTCAACAGCTGACAGTACCTGATACATTATTAGATATAAACAATAAAGTATAAGTTACTAACATTAGATCTTGTTTGAGGTGATGTCATCAGATGTTTAATAATAGCATTCCAGTTTGAGAGGTCATAATTGACACGATAAAATCCATTTTGTTTAAAATTACCCTTAATAAACTGACCAAATGATCCAAAATTAACAGTATCTAATTGAAATATTGAAATATTAAAATTATAAACTACTTTTAATGTTTTTATTACCTTGTTTTGAGGATATTATTTTAAGCCCTGTAGAATTCTTTTCAGTAATAAAGGTAAATGGTATTGTCCAGATATAACTAAATAAAGTAACATTGATTTAAATAGCAGTTACAAACAAGCACAAATTAATTGTTTTAGTTAAAGGCAACATAGTTGTACTCACTTGTATGGTGAGGATGCCATTACTCCACCTTCAGGTAGAGGGTTCTGTAGAAATCGTGTCTGTGTCACTTGACCTGTACTCGTATCTATAGTAACTACAGGATAACCCATTTGTTTTGTCCATGTATCCATCATAGAAGTAACTGTTACACCATTAAGATTATTTACCTGTAAATATTCAGATAAAAAATACTTCGATAAAACAATAAATTATTTACATTATTTATAGATTCCCACAAGTCTTGAGTAACTGCATTGCTAAACTGATGTGCTAACAAATAGTGCTGTAATATTGAGATCACATGACAATCACGTGACATAACAATGTACCTTTAATCCAGCAGTAAAATTGTTCTCACCAACTACACTCCTTAACATTTGTATTAAACCAGCACCCTAAAATGATGATATCATATGACATCATACATATGACCACACCCACTTTATCATATGAAATAGAGTCAAATAGTGAATTTATGTCATCAGGATCAGATACAACTTGAATTATAGGGTGACTAAAATTAAGACCGTCTGCTTCAAATGCTGTCTGAACAGCACCAACAAAGAACTGGTCCATCTAAATAGAGAGATAGTTAAACAAATGAATAGAACAATAGATGGATAGATAGGTTAATATAACATTACATACCATGTGCCATGATGGTTCAGCAAAGTCAGTACCAATATATTCTACATAGGTAGCAAATCCTTCATTAAGCCAGAGGCCATCCCACCACTCCATAGTAACAAGATTACCAAACCACTAGACATATTTAAAATATTATAATCATAACAGAACATACCTGATGAGCAAGCTCGTGTGCTATCACCACGGCAACTCGTTGTTGACTGTTAACAGGGTTCTCTGTCTCGTTGTAGAGGAGAGCAGTCTCTCGATATGTAATAAGTCCCCAATTTTCCATAGCACCTACTGCAAAGTCAGGTATGGCAAATAAATCTAAAGAAGAGAAAATAGAAAATTTTTATTATTGAGTCTATCTTTACAACATTTCTGACCACAACTAAGTATTCTAGAATCTACACAATCAGTTTCATAATTGCATTTAGTTTGACAACTAATATGAAGGCATTTGTTTACCAATATCTTAGGAAATTATATGTTATTATAAGGTTGCTTAAATAGGCCTCACTGTCATTAAAAACACAAAGCAAACAATTAACTGTCACAAAATGTCATAATTATTGCATGGAAGTGGAGTATGTTACAGGATGTACTTCTTCCCAATACCTTGTTTTGGAAGTGGATAATCTACCCCAAAAAATTTCTCATAATGACCAATGACTATACTGGAGACATTTTGTGCATATGATGTAGATGAGAACACATTAGGACTAGCACAAACACGAACCTGTTCATAAGTTTACATATTATAAATAAAATAAACATTATTGTTTACCTCGATATGTTTATTAACTTCTTCAGGAGCGCTACAGTTAAAATCAGAGACAACAAAAGCCACTAAATATGTACTCATTTTATAAGAGGTTTGAAAAGTAGTCACCAATTTTTCACTCTCTGTGGAGACTGTTTTGACAGGCATATTAGATACAGCACTGTATCCAGGTGGATGAGTTAATGTTATTGAGAAATTGGCTTTTAAACCTGGCTCATCAAAGCATGGGAAAGCCTTGCGAGCATCTGTTGGTTCAAATTGTGTAGTTGCTAAGTAACGTTCTTCTCCATTGTCGTTTGTATATGAACTTTTATAAAAACCTACTAAATCATCTCGGAGAGTATAATTAAATCTCATTGATATTTCTATTGTGTTACCACTCTTAATTTGATCACCCAGTGATATAACATAGAAATCGTTATCAGAATATGTGAATGTTCTTGACACGGATAACTCTATGGAGTCAAATTGAACTGACACGCTATCTCTGTGTATATCCATATCTTGAGCATGTAATATAATGATACTAGTGGTTTTTAGCACAGCAACATTGATAGTAACACTTCCTTGTACATCAAATGTATTCAAATTGGGTTCCAATCTGATAGTGTATAGTTGAGGCTTAAGAGTTGAAGGTAAACGAACATTTGTCCACGGCTCTGTGTCCTTGTCACTCTTACGTAAAGCTAATGCTAATATTATAAACATTAGAGCAAGTACAGCAAGAATTACGACACCAACGATAATGCAGATAATATCTCGTTTGGTAAGGCGGGGTCGTTTACAGAGAGAGTCGTATTCATCATCATCCTTATTAATAACTCTGTAGTGTTTCTTTTTACCTGAAAAAATGACAACATAAAATATTCTATGATATATTTACTGACTGTACCTTTGTCATCAATGTCCTCAAGGTGGAGATCACCTTCTGTGTCCGAAGAATTTTCCATTTTCTTAAAACTTCTTTTAGCAGCCATGGCTGCTGCTCTATAAGCAATTTTTGATACTTAACTAAAAATAAATGCCAATTGATTATAAAAACAATCAACCTTTTACCTGACCCTCTTCTTTTTCTTACCGTAATATTCTAATTATTCTATTAATCACGTGATGCAAAATAAAATAAAATAAGCGCCACCACAAACATCTAGAGAATGTTCAAATGAAGATGGCGGAGCTTTGAAGTCATAAAGCTTGTTGAAGCCCATTTTTGTAAAGTCAACATTAACCAGATCAGTCTTTTGGTGATTCATTAAGTATTTATCTACTGTTATCTGTCCGTTGTACTGTTCTCTGGGACTATTCTGTCTCGTTCTGTCTATTTTCTCTTTGTTTTATTTACCAGTTAGCAGCGTGAGCCTTCTCGCTCCCTGAATGAAACTACTTAGCTGTGAATTGTGAAATGACGACCATTGAACTTGAGTTCACCAACATGGCAAACCAAGGACAACCTCCTCCAGCAGTGAGGCTACGTATTTCACAAGAAACTAATGGTGGACATAAAAGTGATGGAGACATAGTAACAAGTAACAGGCATTCTCCACGACCAACTCGCCCTTCTGTCAGAAAAGGACAGAGAGAAAGACCTGATACACTAAAGAGTCCAGCCAGAGTCAAACCTAAACAACAGAGTAGTATTGACATGGCGGACTCCTTTAGTCATTATGATCCACATATGTTCACTATCATTGCATATTTACCTAATGAAGGTGTTGAAGGTGAAAAAAGATTAAAGGTGAGTTTGTGAAAATCAACAACAAGTGTAGGAGGAGGATTGTTTGACCAATATGGTTGTATCAGCTACATCCTTATCATGTAATATATATGGATATCATAACTACATGTTTGTGTTAAATAAGTATGGGAGGGCATCAATGTATTGATCAATAGCTGATAGTCATAAATACTATTTTAATGCCAACTTTTAAATGTGGTATGTAGGGGGAGAGATATATATATATAGGTAGGTACGTGGGGAGGTAAAGAGAGAGAGAGGGAAATGTTGTTTACTGGTGTGCAAGGTGACTCATTAATACTCAATATTGTTAAATAGATAATTTATAGGATATTCTAATTACATTGTATTACTATGTGTTAACTATGCTAACAAACACTCTGTTAAATCACCTTTTAAGGTTGTTAGTGTATTTGCTGATATGGTCATTATCATACTGAGACAAAGTGTGAGCAATTTTTCACTGTTCTCTAAACAGTGTCATCGTGTGCTGTATATGTATTTTAACAGTTAGGGGAAGAATATTTCAAATAAGTGTCACTGTACTGATATATATAAATGACTTACCACTACATTAAACTATGCACCCAATAACTTTTAAATATTATTATTTTATTCATTTTTACCCACTGTGGTGTTATGAATATTTCTAATTTGTATTATCTAAAGGAGGTAGTGATTCATTTTGTAATGTATTAATTCGTGTCTTCATTCTCTTGGCAATTGTAGTTAGCGTAAACATGAATTTTAGTTAGTCTAAGCTTTCCAGCTGCCATTCAATCCCTTGATAATACAGCTGGTAGTTTTGTTTCTTGACAACAAAACCAAAAAACATCTAAAAAAAGTTTATTATTGTTTATTATATGTAGTTACATCATTATAGATAGTTTTTAAAGTAAGTATACTTGTAATAACATTACTAGTTTTTGGCTCATACATAACCACATTCTTTGTAAATACAGGTGTTTACTAGTTTAGGGGTTACGAGTGGTAGCTAGTTGTTTGTCCTTCTGGTAGTAAGTTTATTTTATCTTAAACACCTGCCAACTTACCTTAACTCCTATAATTAATGTAATTACTTGGTTATTAAACTATAAAATGTGTTGAAAAATAGTCAACATGTGATTTCTATCTCTCTCTCTCTCTCTCCCTTGTACATGTGTGTGTGCATGACTGCGTGCATGTGTGTGTGCATGTTTTGACACGTTACACATAACGTAACAGTAATTGAATTCCCACTTCAAATTACACTAATGTATTATCCCAATATAAATGTACAGGATGGATTCAGCTGACAAGGCCCCAATATACTCTAGTTATGTGAATAACAATACGTTGTTTGTCTTAACAGATGGTTAACTAAGACATCTTAAGCTACTAGTCATCCTGTAGTCTCTGTAGGTAGTGTAATGAGCTCATTTAATAAGTATGATGAGTAACTGTACTTTATTGAAGACAATCACTGAAAGTTGACGTAGAAAAACAAATGTGTACATATATAGTTAACTTATAGTTTGGGTATTAAAGTTGAGAGGATATGGTTACAATAAAGGAAAGACGTATAAATATATTTGTATGTGGTTTATGACATTGAACTATATAGCTATCCTACTAGTCTAAACAGTGTTGTTGACTGATGATGTGGCTATTAACATAGTTGTGGTCTGTAACCTTCCTAAATAGCTTTTCAATGAAGTTAGTAGTTCTCACAGAACTAGTCTTAACATTGTATTTGATAGCCAGCTGTTGTTATTAGTGAAACAGAAGTCTAAACTAATGTTCATTTGTTTTGAGTCTACTAATGGTATTGTATGTATAAGTAGATGTAGTTTTAATGTCTCTCTGTCTCTCTGTCTCTCTCTCTCTCAGCTTTACTGTCATCCTGGTATGACTGTACAGCAAGTCATTGATTCACAAATTCCCTATATCACTGACAAGCCCTATGTTGTTTACCAGTTTCCTTCAAGAGCTTTACTTAATCCAGAAAAGGAAGCTAGTGTTCTTCAAGATCAGGAGATCTGGATTGAACCAGCTAGGATTCAAAGTCCAGGTGAGAACAACAATGTATTAGTAAATGAGCTGGTAAAGTGATGATTTATTAGGATTTCTTGTAATCATACAATTTCATTTTCTATATTTATTTTGAAGTAGTTATTTGTAAAGTTCAATAGATTGTGTATTAAAGTAGATTCTTCATTTGGTAATCAATCATGTTTACGCTACTATGAATGTAGTGATGTTGATGCGTGTCTGCTGGCTTGTCAACTACTCTCATGTCTGACATACCATATTTTTCTCCCCCATCTAACTTCTGTGTACGCATCATAACTTTACTACTGGACATGGAGAAAGTGACAGAGAGACACTAAAGGAGCAAATAAAATTGAGAGAGAGGGAGAGAGAGAGAGAGAGAGAGAGAGAGAAGGAATGTTGTTGATTTTTGATGCTAATAGATGTGAAATATGTAAGGAAAACATGTCTTAATAACATTACTACTTTTTACACTAACAATATATGTTCTAATATCACAGCAGACATGTTGGTGTGACATTCTTACATTAGTTTACACACCATATATAGTCATTTTATTGACAACAACTAGTTATAAATCATTATTTGACTATAATTATGTTAACATATTGTCCAATATATACATTCCAATGTTGTTTACTTCTTTTACACCATAGCTCAGCAATGCATAACAAAATGCAACATGTCGCTATATATTCTCACAGCATCACAATATGACATAACATTTAACTGCCTTACTGGTAACATTGACATCACAATGTAACACCCTTATAAGTCATTTTTTTGTTTGATGTTCATGACAAAATAAATAGTGCTATCTAATTTGTCAGTAATATTACCTGAAGTGATACCTTTGACCACCTTGTCTGATTGATGCTGTTAATAGTTGAAATTTGATAAAACTTGACGTGCTGATATGGAATAAGCTCTTTGTGCTTTGCTTCAGTGGTAGCTAGTCAGGTACTAGAGGACATGTTTGTACAGCTTGGTAGTAGGTGTGTAGAGGAATGAAGAGTTTTGACATTCTTTGGGATTATGTGTTCACATGTTAATTGTTGTTATTGTATACATGAAATTAATGGAGTATTTATATCAATTGTAATATCTCTCCAAATAATGATTTAAAGATATGTCAGTACCAATATATAAATTTTTTAAAAAGATTATTTTCTTGGTAATGCTGACATCACTAAACCTTAAATACTCTAGTCCTTTTTATACACAAGTCTACTGTTTACTAAGAGTTAGTATAAAGTTAACTCAAATACAAGAAAAAGATTATATTAAAGATTGATAATCTGTTCTTTTGTACAGAGGAAGTTGGAGATGAGAGGTTAGCTGTTGTTAAAGAGTTATACAGGACTGAAGATGCCTATTTGGAACACTTGAAAAACATATTTGACGTTTATATGGATCCAATGAGGTATTTATGATCTTATTATGATAAGACAATGACCGAGCATTTAAATAAATAAATTATTTATAGTATTTCTGCTTTTGTCAACAACCTATCAAACTGTTTTGGCATATATGACATTGAGCTATTCTATCCAGCAGTGCTATAATGATATTCATAGTCTGTGTGAATATTACATGACATAGTTTGTAACATATGGTTCTCACTTTTATGAATAATATTTAATGACATTCATATATTGAGGCCATTTTAATTAAATAGTTATCCTTTGATCAATGAATTATGTATTGTTTCCATAGAAACTGGGGTATGCCACAAACAGATATGAACACGCTCTTCATTCCTCTTAGTCGACTCTGTGATCTATTAATGAATTTTTTCTCTGAGGTATAAAATTATTAAAATATACATTTAATAAATTTTAATCTTTATTTTTATCTAGTTGGAATTAGCAGTCAAATCTTGGAACACTGGTTCCACTCTGATTGGAGGCATTTTTACACAATATCCATCATTTTGGGACATGTATGTAGAATATGCACAAAGCTATACCATTGCAATGAGGTAAATACAAATAATTTTATTATAGAATATAAGATATAATTATATTTGTTGTAGACTTCTCAAACTGAAGAGAAAAGATGAATCATTTAGTAAATTCTTGGACATTAAACGTGGAGCAGCTATGCATACATTAGAATCTCTTATGCTCCTTCCAGTAAGCCACACCTATTAATTAATATAAAAAGTGATACTACAATGATATTACAGGTTCAACGAGTATCTGATTATCATCGTTATCTTGCTCAATTATTGAGTCTTACAAGTCGAGATCATCCAGATTATCAACATATCAGAGTAACTGTAGCTCGAACTGATGAAGTAATGACGATAAATATATTTTTTTAGCACTTTAATATTATTTTATTTTTCTAATTAGATCATTCAAGCTCGAGCTGATGAGTTAGTGTATCTTCAAAATGAATCCAAGCTGGAATATGTTCAGCTTCAATTTCCTAATGATCAATTGTTTCTATTTGATAAGCTTGAAGTTATTGAGGTAAGAAATATTTTAGTTATGAATGTTGCGGTCATGTACGTGTAATTTCTTACGTTTACTCATATCCTATCGTTTAACGAATTCTACTTTGTATTATTCATATATTATTATTAATATTTGTGTTCACTCACACCTGTCATTTATAGTTTATCATAAATAGTTTTCATTCCTGGTGTGTATTATTGAATGAGCTAGACTGTTTAAATGCCATAGTCTGGATTATACTTACATATATCTTTTCGCTGTAGGCTTCAACTCCAAAACGTTCAAAAAGTGTTGGTCAACCTCCTGTGACAGGCAATAAAGGTTCAATACCTTTAATGTCAGCAAAATATAAGACAAGGTATTAATGAAAAATTAATATCTGATTATTGTTAACTTTATTACAACAGCTCTCCTTCAGTTGCAAATAGTGGTGGTGATTTTGTTGATAGTCCTGGCAGTCGTAAAAACCTTCGTATGTACATTCAGGAAGGTCCTGTGAAACTATTAGTTGTAAGTCATTTGATTATGTTTGTCATGTGATTGTCATGTGATCTTCAGGTGAACAAACAAAGCATGCTTCAATCTCAAGAACGCTACTTATTTTTATTTAGTGATTTAATGTTAATAGCTAAAGGAGGCAAATCAAGGTACACGAGATATAACTTTGTAAATCAACCTCACCTTCACTTATTACACACAGAACACAACAACATCGAGTTTACCGGTTAAAAAACAGAATTCGTTTATCAGAAATGTGGGTCTCAGAGACTGTCGATGCTGTGTTACCACCTCATGAATGTGGGTCAGCATTTACCATTGGATGGCCTATTACAAATTGTATAGCAGTTTTTGGGTAAGATAAAATAGATTCTTAAATGTAGCATGTTATTATTATTTTCCTGTAGTTGTGAAGCTGAGAAAGTGTTGTGGTTTAATTTGGTTTCAAAGTATGTGCTATTATTGTTACATGTTACCTTTTAATACTTTAATTTATTTTATTATAGAAACATTGAACTCCAACAACAGTTAGCTGTGTCTGATTCTGTATCAATACAAGTCCATAATATGACCAAAAGTACTAACAGTTTACAAGTTAGCTCACTTAAGTGTTTATTAGCTTAATATGAGTATTATCTTAGAATGTTGTGCCACAGTTTATGCAAGTCCATGTATCAGAGACATGTGCAGATATTCTCAAAAAAGCACTCAAGCACTTTCAAATAATGGCATGTTACATTATGTCATATATCATATTAATTTATAACACCAACTATGTAGGAGGATATATCAGAGTTTCAACTTTGTGTTAAATTAGCTAAAGAAGATAAAGAAGATTTATTACATGGTTTGTATTAATAATGTCTAATTATTCTCTTTAAGCCACACCTCTTTAGGTTACGAGAGTCCATTTGCTATACAATGTAACCACAACAGACAACAATTAGATCTTAGTAATGATGTACGACCACAACAACTTGAATTTGTAGTCAGAAAAAAACTAATACCATCAAGTAAGATAATGACCATACCTACTAATTTCACTCTATTATAGCACCAACATCTGGTTCAAGATCAATTTTTAAGAAAATAAAATTCAAACGAGGAGGTACAGGTAGCAGTAAAGATTTGAAGACACCAAAACAAGAAAAGTATAGTCCTACTTGTGATGTCATATGATGTCATAGAATTAACCCTTTAGGATGTTTGCTGTACCACTTGATGAATTAATTATTAATAATCAATTACCAGAGAAATTACAGGAGATCCTCATTCGTTTATGGGTAGAAGCTCCTGGAACTTTTGGAATATTTCGACTTAATGGTAATGCCAGGAAAATAAAGGAAGTAAAGGAAGACATTGATGGAAGTAAGTTAGTCACCATTATTAACAAAGACGTGATGTTGTTGTTTATATAGGAAAAATTGTTGATATCTCTGATGTTAACTTACATGTCATCAGTTCATTACTAAAGGTAATATATTATAACATGTCATTAATTTATATATTATTTTAGGATTTATTGAGAAATGTTCCTGGTGGTGTTATACCATCGTCTCGTTATACTGAATTTGTAGCAACACTTGATATTAATAATAATGACATGAGGATAGAACAAATCAGAAAGTAACTTATGAATATTTTGTAGTATTTTTAATTATTATATTTTATTACAGGATCTTAAACAAACTCCCCGCATCAAATCAAGTGTTCCTTCGTTATCTTCTTATTTTACTTCATCACATATCACTCCAAGAAGAGATCAATCAAATGACATCAACAAATCTTGCCATTTGCTTTGCTCCATCACTATTAGAGCCAGAATATTCTTTAGCAGTCATTAAAAATGAAGCACCCAGTTTAATTGATTTTATGATCAAGCATGCTATGAGCATATACAACAATGAGATTCCAGAACTTTTTAAACAGCTAGAAAGTGTTGTATATGAGACATCAGAGAGTGAGAGAGAAACAGTAGAACACATTCAACTTATTCCAGTTAAAGTCGATGAAGATATCGAAATGTTTGAAGATGGATTCCGAGAACATCGTCGCATCGAAAGCATGGACACTTGTACTAGTGATGATTCTTTAGATGAAGATGATTTAACCACAAGACGTAGACTTCCACTTCATCACACTGCTAGCGATTCTCAGGTGGATGAATATGGGCCACCTGGAGTAGGACGAGTCTTACTTATGAGTGATCGTAGTGAAAGAACTACGGGTAATGAAGGAGACCGGTCTGATTCTGAAGATGAAGAAGAGACTAGCTTTGATCCTAAACGGCCTCGACATAGTCCATATACTGCTAATCCATCTCGCATAAGACATAAGAGTGGAGACTCAATGGGTCGACGACGTTCTATTGCTACACAAGGCAATCCTATGTCACACAACTTAAAACATTTCTCCCCTGAATTACAACCAGTTGGGCCATCTTCACCTCATTCTCGGGGTTCCTCTCACAGTTCTGGATCACGTTACTCTCCAATGTTTCCTCATCGTATTGAACATGATTCAGATGGGTCTAGTCGTGGAGGACATCGTTCTGAGCCGTCAGTTCCTCGTCCAAGTCGAAAGAAGCGTTCCAAACCTGGTCATTCTAATTCCTTTTCAAAACCCTCAGACCTTCAATACAAAGAAGCTACAATTCCTCAGTCAACCTCATTCTCTTATTATGATTCCCTGCTACCTATTGATCGGCCTCGAAGTCACACTGTGGCTTCTTCCACTCCCCGACCACCGGATGACCTAACTACTTCACTTGAAAAGGGTATTCATCGTACAAGCAACCAGTCCATTAATAGTAGAGGATCAGTGTCTAGTGGTGCAAGTCAATCCAGAACAACATGGTCTCAAAATCAGCCTACAAGTACAACATCACTTCTATCAAATCGGTCTGGTGGATCTGGTAGTCACCGTAGTGCCTCTCCAGATGCTCTTTCTGAATTAGCGAACACTCCATTGTCAAAAATGAATCCTGAGTTTATTAAACATGCTATAAGTCACCGGTTTGGACTTGATCGTCCACAGAATCGTACTTCAGACTTCAACCCACCTAATCCTATCTTGGAAGCAACTCCTCCTTCTTCTCCTTTGAGCAAAGATGAGGTTAACGTAAGACCTCGTCAAGGAATGAAACGAATGGAGTCATCAGAGACCAATACAAGTATTGATGATCGACCTGAAGCTGAACGCCACCTCAACAGCTTGCCACGAAGCCAAACTGATTATAAAGAACATTCTGATCTTGTAACCAGTGGCTCTCTAGGCCGTCGTGGAGTGTTTGGGCCTGCAGAAATGATGCCACTAGGCTACAGCCAAGAAACTGGGTCCCGGTTAACTATTATTAGTGGTGGATACAACTCAGATACGGAGTCATCACCGAGTAGAACGCTGAATCGTCAAGACAAGAAGCTTCAGGAAGTGGCTAGCAGCAGTCCTTACTCAATAAGATCTTCCTTACCCCAAAGGTATTCAAGGTTAAGTGATTCTAACATTCAAACCAGCATGTCGTCACTTCGCAGCATGGACTCATTAGAAAGACCTCCTTCAATAGAAGAAGACACAATCAAAGAGAGAATAGTATCCTCTAATGAAGTATCACCTTTGTCTTCTCAGTCTTTAGAGTCAAAGCGATCTAGAGCTTTAACAGTAGGTCATGGTGGTTATACTGGGAAAACAGTCACTGGAACACCTGTAAAAGGAATACGAATGTCAGAAAATTTGGAACAGGGAATGGTTCATGAAAAACGATCTGAAACATTACCACAAAGCAGTCAACCACCAGAGGACAAAAAAGGGAGTTCTAGACTTGATAAGTCTCTTCCTGTTCCTGTTCCTCATGTGGGTACAAGACAGTTAGCTTCCACTAATGAACATAAATCGCGATCAATGCCAGATTACAATAAGAGGATAGCAACAAGAACACTCACCTCTTCGTCCAATATAAAAACCGTGAGAGTCATTCGCTATGAACTTCCAACTCCAAAAAAGATCAGACGAATAAATCTCCGAGCGTATCATAGTTCCAAGTAATAGTTAACTCTCATCAGTACTTTGTGGTTCTTGACTATTCAATACATGTTAGAGTGTTGTATACACATGTTTTTCAACTTGTATTAAGTATGCCTTCTATTTCAAGCTTTGTATTAAGTTATCAGTATTATTTAATGTATTATTGTATGTTGTTATCACATGTTCTATAATATTAATAGTAATATTAATTATTCTTCTTATATATAATTACTAAATCATGACATTTAGGGAGCCAGAGACTTTTGGTTATCCCTTCCTTTTAGATATTATCCCCATGTTTGTCTGTACCCTTTCTTTTTGTTGTTGCTCTTGAGAAGAAAGGGTGAAGGCTTATTGCTGTGGGTTGTATATTTTGTTGTCTAGCTACCAATTGTACTGGTAATCACCAGTGTTTTGTGTGATCCACTCTAATAATGTCACACTCCTTGGTACACTTATTGACAACTAGAAATGTATCTACTGTAGTTTAAGTGAAACATGTAGACTCTTCTCTATTTTAGGAGACAGGCTCACCCGTTTCCATGCTAACAATGTTATTCTATTTCTCAATAAGTCTTACAAGTCCACAAACTAACACTATGTTTCCATCTTTCAGTCTAAACATTATAACACTTTGTTTAGATGTATCTTGAATAAAATTATGAAATTGATATGGTCAGTAACCACTCAGCTGGTCAAAAAATTCTCTACCAGTGAGTTATGGTGGCTTGGGTATAAGAAGTGTGTGAAGTCCAGGTTGCTCCTTCCACCTTTTCACTTCAGCTGCTAGTTCTGTAGATCTATCTAATGAAACACATCTCCTACTTAAATTATGTGACCGTTCACTTCAATCAATTGATAATGCTCTAGTTAGTTGGTCTGAAAGCCATGACCATCCACCTCCATCATTTATGTATCACAATAGTATGTAGGATGTACCTACAATGCAAGATACCTTCAACTATTTGTTAGAAAATTCTCCTGACTAATGTTCACCTTCTTGCAACAACGGCAAGAGTCTGTGGCTTTGCTAAATGACCTTCATTTTCTAACATTATACATTGATTTTTATCAATCACCATAGATAGTAGAGTACTATCTATGCAATCACAGATGTTTATCTAAATTGTAATCATTATATTTGAGTGGGAAACCACCAGATTGAGTTACATTGATTTCATGGAAAAGTTGACATGGGATGCTTTTATATCCTGATACATTGTCTTGTACTCATTTAGTCACAAGAGAAATTGCTGAAGTGGCTGATAATACTGAAAGCCTAAAGAAGAAAGTCATAGGGGAGCCTAAGTCTTTTCAATATAGATCCTGCAGAGACATTCTGTTGCCATCTAGAGAGGTAACACTGCTTGTGTTTTAGGAACCACTGAATGACTTTACAGTGGATATGTTATGACTAATTGTTAAATCCTTAAACATTTAAATATCTTTCTTTATTTTTGTTTGTTAAATATTTCATCTCTCTATTTCTCCTACACGTCACATATTAGCATTTCTGTATTGGCCAATTGCGTAAATCATTTAAGTTCTAACTTATTTTAAAAACTCCCTCCAGAAATTTAAAATTTTTCTCACGTGAGTTTACAAGTTTCTGACTTAATTTGACCACACATTTGCAATAATTTGGCCACAAAATAGTAAATAATCACGTGAGAAAACCTTTAAATCAAAAATCAATAAGTAACTTTCTATTTAGTTATTATTCCTTGTTATTTTAAAAGAGAAAAGGCACATCAACACATATAAATCACATTTTACTAACACATTTTCTTGTTGAAATCAAAATAAGTTAATTAAAAAATTGATTGAGTGAAGAAAAATATGCATACACAATATTTTAAAATAATAGATCATGATTATTATTTAGAAGAAATACCAGAGTCGAGTGAGTTGAGTTGACAAACAGATAAATGACCATTTTGAACAACATAAGAACTACTGTGATTATCGGCAGATAAAGGTGGAGTACCAGCCGAACTCTGTTTTATTTGATGGATGGGACTCACTGATACTATATGAGTACTTGAAGTTGCTGGAGATGCAAGGTAGGCACTTGAGTAAGGTATTGTTGGCATATCTGATATACCACCTTCTACATACTCATCGTCACTACTGGTATAGTGTTCTTCACCTTCCGACTCATTATTTTCAAAGTTGTCATTCTCTGAGTCATTGTCACCTTCACTTATATGAAGATGATCATCATTTATATATTTTTCATTGAATTTCTGATGAATGATTGATAGTGCTCTTCCTATTTCACTACCAAGGCTGTCTGTTTGTCCAGCACCATGATTTAATAATGCGGCCCAATCAAAAGTAGGACTTTCCAGAACATTTTCTTCATCTTCATTGTCTAGTTCAACATCATCATCCTCTCCTTCACTTTCTGAAGAGCTACTTGATTTTTGTTGTAGTTCTTGGTTCATTCTCTCAACTACACTATCGGTAACTGCTAATTTCCGATGCCCGGATGAAAGCAATTTATCTTCTTCTTTATTATCACTATCAATGTGAGAATCTTCTTGGTCAACAGGTGTATCTGTAATAATGACTGGAGCTTTAGAATGTGATTTAATATAACTGATAAAGTATTCAGGATTGACAGTTAATGGCTGAATTGTTGTTTCAGTAGGTGGCTGAAATTCTGGCAAAATGGACTTTACTGTGTTTAACCATAACTCTTGAACTTCCGGTGAAGCTAAAAACATTTCCATTATTTGATTACAATTGGTGGCCAGTTCAGTACTGATTTGAGCCAATTGATCCATCTTTTGTTGATGTCGTAGCATTCTTTCTCTCTTTAATTGTTGGAACCACTCTTCATTTTCATCTATACTTTCATAGATGTTGTTATCTCCATGTTTACCTGAATTAGAGGCAACTCGACGAAGTTTGGTAGGAGAAGGCGGAAGTGGTCGATCAACAGAGACAACGGAAGGACGTTGTAAAGAAAACAATGGGGAATCCTCTTCAATTACTGATTCAACAATAGATGATGACTTTGTTGATTTAATAGATTGTACTGATATATCTGACCCTCGTTTTCGTCGAGCAGGTGATGAATTGGTATCACTTTCACTTCTTGTAGCAAACTGAAGTTTTTTAATAACTGATTGAACAGTTGGCACTGACGTACTGCGTGGTTTCCTTGAATCAGACAGAAGTTCTTCCAAGCTAACACCTGGTTTCATAGTTAAATATTCATCATCAGCTGGTATACTAGCATAAAGATTTTCTCTTTCAGGAGATGTTCTGGTACTAGATGTTGTTATGTAAGGAGAAATGTCTTGTCCACGAGGAAGAGGACTAAGACTTCTGTTAAAGTTACGACGTCTTAGTGGCAAAGTAGCAGAGAAATGAGGGTGGTCAGGTGTACGACTAAATGAACTTTGCTGTTCTCCATGTGGAATGGAACCAACTGATGTTTTATCCTGTTCATCATCAATTTCAGCAAAGGGTCCACTAGCAATAGAACTAGTGTCATCAGCTGGTTTGTGGGAATCCAGTATATTAGGAGAGATGCTATCACTAAGAATATTGTGAACACACTCAGAAGGGTAATCCAGAGATGTTTGACCTCCTCCTGGACTAGCAATTGTCATAGCTAGCAGAGGGCTCTCATTTCGCATTGTAAGAGATTTAGGAGGAAGAGGTGGTTTGGGAGCTATCAAATAAATAAAATCATTACCAATAGTCCATAAAAATAGCAATTAGCTTACTTGTGCTTAAGTGAGGACTTGAACCTATGGCAGGCATAGTATTTGACCTATCTCTACATGATTTTGACCTTTCAAGACGATAATGGTCATTCATTAGAAAATCAGAAGGTATTGGAAAGTGTGTTCTTTGTCTTGGAAGCTTCATTGATGACACAACTGGTCTTTCTGTATCACTGTAATATTTATTCATAGCTTTTCGTATTTCTACAGGCTGTAGATACGGTGAAGCATCTTTATCAACTTCACAGTCAACTTCATCTTCTTCAAATAATATATCATCATTTAGCAAGCAATCCATTGATGATGATAAACGTCGCTGCTGTCTGTCAAGTGTACTGCTGCTAGTAAAGCTTCCAGAATCATCAAGTTGTGGTTGAGATTTTGTTAAAGATGCATTAGAAAGTCGTTTTGTTGGAGAAAACTGCTCTGCTGTCGGTAAGGGAGGGAGGGTACGGTTACGATATCGTAAACTTGAATGTCTTGGTATGTCGGCATCAAATTTTGGTAAGCATGCCAATAGTTCACTAGATCGGTTTAGTTTGGTGGCAGCCAATAAAGGAAGAGTTTGACTGGTTCTAGTCGGAGAAAAGAGTGCTGTTCTAGTTGGTGTACCTTCCAATGACAAAGATGGTATGCTACTAGTAGGGGGTAGAGGGGGTGGAGACTTTGGGAAAAAACCAGATGAGGAATCAGGCACACTTGAGCCTTTTATTGGAGTATTACATGGGGTAACAGAAGGTGTTGGTGCATCAGATGAAGAGGATTTGCCATTCCTAGGGGTACTAGCTGGACTTGGAGAGTACACAAAGTCATACATACAATCACTCCTATCAAAAGAGACATAAAAGAGAAATAATAAAATGTTCTTACGTTTGTAACTACGTTATGCATAGTTTAATATTCATCATTAGTTAACAGGTATTTACCTTTACACCATAACAAATCATGGTATGCTATATGTTTATATAGTATTAAGTGAACATCACAGCCTACACAAATAAGTAGCATTCCATGGATCAGTGTCCTGGGAATATACTGTAACAAAATTACAAAGGACACTTGTTTCCCACACAGCTGACTATTTGAAATAAGCAGTCATGTCAGCTGATCTGTACTTGAAGATCAATATGAATAAAAACATTTGTCAACTCCATACTGGATTGTATGAACGTGTAAATTGAATAATTGTGTCATGTGCCTTAGACATATTTATCTTTAAACAAATACTACTACATCATATTATTAGTGTATATCACAGTAATTACACTAATATAGAAACTTTAAACAGTTGAAATCCAATATCTTCCATGGAAATGACTTGAGTCTCTCCACACCTTAAACAAATGTGATCATTCTTACTGACTAAAAGTCAGGATATCCACATAGTTCATGTCATACTAAAAGGATGCTAATTGCCCTTACTAAATATGGTATGATTTTACAAAATACAAGGAAACCACATGTATTTGGTTAATTTTGCAATACCAATAATACCTTTAGGTCAAATTGTTGTTACATAATGTAAGCTATTAATAATTTTTTTACTACAAAAAGAGATGTTCAGTTATTCACTTGATACCTCAAAAGTGAGTATTCGTAATATAACTCAAGCTACTGTCCTCCTCCATTTGTTACTATGAACACCTAACACTGCCAGACAGGCATCACTTTTTTGCTTCTCTATCAAGTTGTTGATTTAGCTTACCCACTTGAAAGAGAAACCATAATTAGAGGTATACCTTATAGCTGTGGTTAAGTTCATATGAAGTTGACCTTATGTCGGTGTATAAATATACCTCATAGATATAAGGGAATCAATCTAATACTTTATGTCTTAATACCTGCTCATATATACTGTATCCTTTTATTAAAATATGATAGTGTCTGGAGGAAGACCTTATTAAACAAAGCCTCTCATATATTACTCATAAGTTTTGACAACTAAACTAATTGGTCACACAATTAATACAGACCTGTCAAATAACCCTAAGTGTCAGTTGCCAACATGACATTGCTAATTAACAAGAAGTGGCTTGATAGAGTAAATTTGTATCAACTTTACTTCCTTTATTATTGTTGTTACACAGACTTTAGCCAATGAACATGCAAGATATGATCTAAGACTTTACTAATAACATTAATTTTAAGAAAAAAGTTAAAGGATCAAAACAACTAGTAACATCCTTGATTCTTTTAGGTTTGATTATAAACCCTTCCCAACCAATCCCTAATAGGGGACACACAAAGTTTGATTAGCTCACCCTAATATAAGTATAAATGTTATTATGAACATACTTTTCCTGTTTAGTACCAAACAGAATCCAACTAAAAAGTACATATTAACACATTGCTTATGCTGTTTTTATAATTGCAATGACATGACAACTATGTACTCTAACACTCACCCTAAGTCAGGATGGCCATTAAATGCTTCCATCAGCTCACTCTGAATGTTTTTTGTTCTTTGTTGGTCTAATTTTCGAGTTTTAGGATGTGTTCCTCGTACTTCATTGACTTTGATTTCCATGAGACGCTGACAAAATACTTTACGTGCCTTCTCTATGCCAAGAACTTCAACAGCTTGGACACATGCTGGGTTTCTTTGTAAAAGAGGCCATATGTCACTCCATTCTGTGGAAAACTGTTGAACGTTCTCTTTTATAACACGATTGAAAGTGTTCATAGCATATGTTTCATTGTGACCACGTGAAAGAACAACTTCTGAATAAGTAGGCAAGAGACCTGCAGGAGAGTTCTTGCCATTTCGAACAAAACTCCTTTTTTTGTTAGGGCTAACAACATGGAAAAAGACATCTTCAATATTGACACCTTCCTTTGCCGATGTCTGAACAAAAGGAATTGGTTTCTTTGGAATGACTGTAGCTGCCAAGTTTGCTCCAAGTTGTATTCGGTCCTCATTAGCTTCGTCACATTTAGTACAGGCAAGTATCACCCTACGCTTAGTTTTGACAAGTTCTTGGATGAGTTTAGAGAGGAAGTCAACTTGAAGCTTGATGTCTTCTCCTTGCAAGGTAGGGTCAAACAAACATATAAACCCAGTAACTCCTTTCCCTTCACTGAATTCATTATTTGGGAATAGCTGTGTTGCTCGTGAAGGCAATGAACCTTTATGCTTTAGTGAGCTAGGTATAGTATATTCCTCTTCACTGTGTAGTTTATATGCTACTTTACCTCTGGAGATAAAGTGAGTAGAACAAGCTCTAGAGATGTAGTCTTCCTCTGCAGGGAAAGATATATTTCCATTATTTATGTTGTAGAATTCTGTTTGTTCTACAACTTGGAATCTAGCTCTAGTACCATCTTGTAATCTTTTTGTAGCGGCTCCCCAGTAAATGAAGTGATCTCCATTATATACAGAGTTATTACGCCATTCTCTTTCACTGAAAACTGAATCATGATGCAAAGAGAATGTGTCAGATCTTACGAATCGATTGCAGAAGCAGCTTTTGCCAACCCCTTCTCTTTTTCCAGTATCTCCTGTTAATACACAACGAGGACAACCGACTACAACTACGCGATACACTCTAAGCGCCATCGTAGACAGTAGTAAAGATACAACGACTCACTGATACGAGATACCTCGCGTAGTTTTTATTAATACAATGTGGTATAGCAATTAACATAACAATTATCAGATTCATTTGACCCAGCCTACATGAATCCTAACTTCTTATCGCTAAAGAAATATTAAGACTACCATCAACAGTGCAACATTTCGCAAATAATGAGCAACAACATGTTGCTTGTAAGAAAATTGTACAGTGGATAGTTACATGATGTATGTAATAAGTTGTTGGCAATGTTGTTCCATCAAATTAAACAGAATACAGTTTATATTTAGTGCAATAATATTGCAAATAGGCACTACACCACAAATAAAACGTCAAAACTATTCACCATGACTCATAACAAAATGTCTGCCCAAACATGTTATGTTGTGAGCAAAATTGTTGCTAGGAAATACAGAAACCCACTGCTGTTGTTTGCTGAAAGTGACCTTTTACTTAGCAATAAAGTTGCATAGTGGATGGTACACTTTAGTCCAAAATTATTCTTACATAGGTTAATAAACATTTTAACAAGGTGTATTACATGTATACAACTGCCAAATGTTATAACAAATCAAAGCCTGGAATCTTTATTTATCTTCATTATAGAAAGAAGAGATTGGTATTAAAAGTTTTTATGTAACTCACAAGCATGTATTCAAAAGATACAAAATATATTCCAAAAACTTTTCATCATTTCAACTAAGAACAACAAACATAATTTACAAAAAGTCAATATAAACACACAAATAATAAAAATATTAATAAGTAAATATTTACATATATATAAATGTTTACAAAAGTATTAAAACAAATATTATTGTGATTCAACCAATTGATGGTGTTTGATCAAGCAAAAACCCTCGTCGTGGAATATTTCTCGGTGGAAGTGGTTTACGCATCTGACCAGTTTCAGCATCAATACCTGTATCTATCTCAAGTTCTTTATGAGATAACTTCTCTGGAGAAGGGTTTGCAGAAGGAATCAGTGAATGACTTCGTCTCTTAGGTGGAACTACTGGTTTCACCTCTTCAGGTAAGTCTTCACTTGGTGAAATAGCTCTGATATTATAATAAATACTCATGTCATCAACTGAACTTGATATTTGAGGTGATTTTGGTTTATTCTGTAACATATTATGATCCAATAATGACTGTATTACATCAGAATTATAATAGTCACTTTCCATTGGTTCTGGATCCATGTTAACATAACTGTCTTCTTTTACAAGGGGTTGATGCCTTGATGGTTTGTCCTGCTTATCAAGAGAGATAGGACCTCTGGGTGGAAGAGGTTGTGATCTACGTGCAGCTTTACGAGGAAGACTACGAAACCCTCTAACTTCAGGATAATCATAATCAATGCTTCGGGAATAGTCATTTGTAGGAGGGACTTGTGCGTGTGGACCTGTTGTTTTTCTAATATTCTCAATTATGTCTGTTTTTTGATAACCATCATCATCAACATCAACATACCCTACATCATTACTGGCAATATTAAAGGACTGACTTCTTTTAGGCAATGCAAAACCAATTTGATTATTTGGCAGTCTGGCTTGCACAGGGGGAGCAAGACGGAAGCTTTGTTGGGGAGAGGAGGAATAGTGCCTTTGTTGGGGAACTAGAAGTTGGTGATTAGGGTAAAAGGGTCCCCGACTCTCTTGGGTTGAGTCAAAAACATTTTGATTGATAGGTGAATTCTGAAGAAATATAGAGTGTCCGGAATATGATGACGGAAGGAAGAGAGGTGATACATGTAATTCTGTTGGAGGTGGCATCGGAGGTCTAAACATAACACTGTCAGGTCGATCATAGTCATCTTCATCATGGTCAGCGTGGATTCTAGGTTCTGCTGGGAGTGGTCGAATTCTCATGTTAACCATAGTAGATCGTCTGGGAGCACCTTGGGGTGTAGTTTTATCTGGTATTTTTTCTTCATCAGTTTTGTCCTTGCGTTTGAATAAACTCAAAAAATAGTTATCCTTTCGCTGTGAAGCTTTCTCCTTTTTTGGCGAAGTACTTTTTGGTGGTAAAGCTGGTGAAGGTCTAACAACTTGAATATCAACCTGATTTTGTGTGATTTCTGCATTTTCTAACATTTCTTCAGTACGTGGAGGTAATGGAGGAGGTGGTGAGCTGTCTTTATTTTCGTTCACTCTAATTTGTTCTTCAGTAATTGAATGAAGTGAAGATGATTGTGAGGGAGGTTGTGAAGGTGGTAATGGACAATGAAGAGCATGGTTTTGTCCATATGATAAAGACTGTGTAGGAAGAGGAGGAGCCGAAGATGACGGAGGAAAGGGAAGAGATGGGGCTTGGTTCAATGGAGGAAGGAGAGGAAAAGAGGTTGGGTGAGATGGAGAAGGAGAGGGAGCAGAGTGCAATGGTGGAAGGGGAGGAGAGAGAGTAGAATTCAATGGAGGATGGGAATGATCTGAGGATAATGTAATAGTTGTTGTAGAAGTGTCATTATCAGAGTTTTTAAGTTGTTTTTGTTGTTGCATGACTTTCTCACGTAGTTTCGGCAACCTTGGCTCATAGTTAGATCTAACTTTGTGTGCTTCTGAAGCAATAACTGAACTTTCTTGTTTTGGTTGTGGGGGAAGAGGAGCTCGTTCATAGCTTTTTCGATTGAATTTTTGATTGGGTGATGATTGTGAGGGCTGTTTTGCTGAAAATTGATCAGGCTTTGTTTCTAGGATTGATGGAGATTTTAGAGGCATCTCAGGAGTAAATAATGGTGTCCTAGGAGAAGCTGGCTTTAAAGGGGGAGTCCCAGCGGTTGATGGTTTTAGAGGGGATGTCACAGGAGTAGGTGGTTTTAGAGGGGGTATAGACTGTAAAGGAAGGAGTTTCTCCTTCAATGGTGGTGTTCCAGGTGTCATAGGATTAGGATTTGTCATTAATGGAACTGAAGACTTTACCGGTTTCTTTGGAATAGTCGGTTTAGGTTTTATAGGGGGAGTCCCTTTTGGAAGGGACTCTGTTTCAGGTGTTCCAGGTGGAGGAATTTCAGGTGAAAGTATCACAGGTAAAGGTGAAGATATTTCAATTGATTTATTTTGCTTATGTTCTTGTAGTTTGGTATCAGAATAATCTCTTTTCTTTTGTTTAGGAGAAATTAATGGAGGAGGGATTTTAGTTGAAGCACGCACACAAGGGGGTGGTGTGTGAATGTGTTTTTTATTGGAGGCTGATTTGGACGTAGGTACTACACCTTCACCTTCCGTTGCCAGTGTTTTTGGTAGTTCATTTTTAACAAACTCTTCAATGGTCACCTTTTCTCCTGAAATTTGCTTTTTTAGAAGTTTTGCACGTTCTTTCATTGACATTGTTGTTAAATGATCAATATCTTCTGAAGGAGGAATTAAAGAGGCCACATGAGGAATCATTGGCTCCTGATTATCATAAATTTCTTCAATTTCTGATGCTTGTTTCAACGGTTGGTTTGTAGGAACAGTACTGCTTTTTTCCTTCTCTTCCTCTGTATTCTTAATCATATCTACTTCAACTTGTTGAATCTCTTCTTGTTCAATGCATGACGATGAACTGATATCATTATCCGTTCGTTCAAGTTTAACATAATTCTTCATAGGAGAAGTGGGTTGTTCATATTCATTTAATAGAGGTGTCTCCTTGGCCTCTAATTCTGTAGAAGTTGTATCTGGATGAAATGTAGTTGATATAGAAGAAGGAAAGGTTTCATTGTAATACACAGCTTCTTCAGTAACAAAGGAAGTCATTATCCTGTAAAATTATAAAAAGGAAAGAGCTATGACACATGAACTTTAAAGAGGAAGAAGTACAACAAGGAAAAAGAGGCTGGGTTGAAATTTTACAAAGGATGTGAAGGAGAGGTTAGAGCCTTAATTATGACCATATATGGTATATAATTGTGAGGCTATGGAAACTGTAGTAAATTGATTAAATTTAGTTGTGAGTACTACTCTACGATATCTGATATTATTAGCAAGAACAACATTTAACGATTAACAAAAAAGCTGATGTTTTCATATGCTATAGACATGATGTCCTCCTACACAAGCAATACATATACAACTACAATAAGGTTACTACAAGAAATAGAAACATTTCCTAGGACTCAATGATTGGGTAATTCCTCAATATTCCGGTGTTGTGATAAGCTGGCATTCATAGCTGCTTGGTAAACAGTTTGTTTTTTAAATTTAAATGTATTAAAATTTGGTTGATACTTTTTTAAAGTTTAATCTACTAACGTGATAGTTGTTGATCTTTCTAAAGTAATACACCACTCTTAGTGATATCATATATCAACATCTCGTGTTATTCTCAGTATGTAAATATGAAAAGATACAAACTATTATCAATGTTTTGGCAAGTGGTGATGACAATGTTTGCTATAGAGACTAACAAGACAAACAACAATCATATTTAGGAAAAAGATCTGTTTACATTATGCTATTAATTAGAAGGGGCTTTGACTTGTCAACAACACATGTTTATAATGCAACTATATTCCTGACAGAGGTCATATCTACGTTCAATCATTGTAGTTAAACCAACAAATAGTAATTAAGGCATGTTAGTGTTAATAAGAAAATATGTGTAAATCAACTTACATGTATAACGTCTTCTGGTGTGCTACAAAGTCTATTAGACTATCAATAAACTCCTCAAGCATCTCAATTCTCATATCGGGGTTGTCTTCTACTCCGGGATAGCTACTTATTTCGGTGTTTCGTACTTCTAACAGGTGTTGTGCCAAAATCTCATCTGTGGTAAATTTTCCCGTCATTTCAAGGACTTTTTTATATTCTGGTATTTTTTCAATCGTCTCTAAACTAACAGTAGATGAACGAATACGTTTTGACAAATATTCCTTGAATTCTTTTTTAGCTTTTGACCTCAAAGTCAACTGGTAACCTGTGGCAGAAGCATAATCCATACATGTGTCAGGTATTTTGGCTTTCTTGAGAACTCGTGATGCAACAAGACGGAAAGCATCTTGTACGTTAACATTATCTTTAGCTGAAGTCTCAATAATAGGTAATTTCTGTTTAGTAGCCCATTCAGTAAGTCTACGTAATGAAAGCTCATTGTAACAGTCTCTTTTAGTAGCTGCAATAACTACTGTCTGCTTTTTCATTTCATAAGCAATTGTTTCTACTGCTGTTAACTGACGTTCAAACTCCATACCTTCCATTGAAATATCTACTGCTATAATAAATCCTCGAGGTAACCTGTTAACATTGGATGGATAAGGCAGGCAAGTATATTTATCTGGAAAACCAATAGCATCTCGGGCATAATAACTTATCTTACGTGAAGAATCAGGAGATACAAGAGCTCTTTTAGCATAGTCACGATGATTTAATAGCTTCTTTAAAGGTGAAAAGGGTTGAGAGGTTTCATCGTGATAAAACAGAGTGTGCTCAACTACTTCATATGTCACTACTATATCCTTGCCTTTAATTCCAGGATATGTCACTTGATGTGGTCCCCAATAAAGAAAGGGTTCCGTGCTTACAACTTGACTTTCAAATTCGTGCAGAGCTAACAAGGATGGGTGATCTGCAACGTAGTCATCGACTCCACTGTAACGCAACCGACTACAGAGACACGACTTTCCTATTCCTGCAGTACTAGTATGATATGTAGCTCCATGAGCTGAATAACCAACGACGCTCACCAAACAAGTGTGAAATTCTGTAGCCATTCTCTGAGCAGAGCCAATATCTTCCTATTTTCAAAATGAAAATGATCCTTCGTTACTACCTCGTTATATAAAGGAAATTCCTATGAATTTTGACTATAGTCGATGAATATTAAATTTTGTTGACGCGTGTCGTTAAATGTACGTAATAATTAAGTTTTTCAATAATAATTTATTATTTTTAAAATAATGTGTCATAATAGTTATAGTTATAGTTACAAATACGAGAAACGAGTCTTGAATTATACAGTCAGTTAGTTAGTGATATATGAGACAATAGACTGAACCTAGTATCAAACTATGAAACGTCTAAAAAGAAAAATAAAAGAATTATATATTTCTGCTAAAAAATTTTTTCCATGATACTTACAACTAAATGTAGACTCTGTCAATCTTCTTTCTACTTGATCATGACTAAATTTAACAAATGCGTCGTATTGTTCTGAAAATAAAAAGATTATCATAATATCATCAAACTATCATTATATAATGATACCTGCCAATTTAGCTGATAAGACTTTGTCGTACTCCTCTCGTACTAACTCTTCACGTTCTTTCATCATTCGTTGACAAACCATTGTCACTTGTTTCAATGTGAATAAAGGCTGGTCTTTACCATGAGCAGTCGGAGATGAGACAGGTAACGTCATGTGACTTCCTTGTGACTCATTGAATAGTTTACGACGTTGGAGCCTCTTCAATTCAGCCTCAATACTAGCTACTAATCTATCTACAAAAGAGAAGGTAAGTATCGAAATTTTCTTATTTCTTCAAGAAATACCAGTATAAAGGGGTGGAGCCGCTTGTAAAAATGGTGACACAAGTTGTTTTGTATTAGCTGGAGGGGATACTGGCATATCTTCCACTTCTAAAAATCTTTTTCTTTTTTTAAAACTTTTACCAGGAGAACTTTCAGATGGTGGCGTAGATGGAAACAATGGAGGACCACATCTTTTACGTTTTGGTAAGGGCTGCTGCTCAACATGGGGACTACCCAAAACATCTACTGGCCTCTTCAACGTTACACACGCCATATTAACAACTTCTATATTTACCTAACAAAAACCGAGAAAAGAAGACAAGGGAGTTACAGATTGGAAGAAGTGTGGCTTTTAAGTGCACTTCAAATTTGAAGTTCAATTTAATGACGTGTTGTCACGTGATTACTAGTTAATTATATTCATTGTAAACACACAGTAATAACTATTGTCATTTAGTCTTCTCCAGCAGGAACAGCGTCTTCTAATCTTTTATTTAGTTTAATTCTAATTTCTGTTGTATCATCACCTTTCAACGTGTCTTGTACAAACCAAACATCAACGTCCAATTGAACCTAATAATACTACATTCAAATTAAATACATTATTTTTATAAGTACCATTTCTAGTGCTCCTCTAATTACACCACAAATTATATTAGAGTATAATAATTGAGGATGATCGTCAGGAAGTTCAACAAAGTCTGTGAGAGGATTAGTCTCTAAAATAAGTGAAAATTCATCGCCTTTAGGATTCCAATTTGCTATTACTGGAACAATTCCAACGTATGTCTTAAATCCTTGCTATATAAAAAAAAATAAATATGATATATATTCTATCTATCTACCATACTTTTGTTAAGATATCTGCTGTAGTTTTAAGGTCGTAACATCGACCAACATCAGGTGATCTAGCCAGAAAATCTTCAATTAGTCTAACACCTATGTTATAGCCCCTATATAAAATCAACTTAATTAACTAACGATCAATTAAAATAGGTTTACATTTTGTCTAACTGCTTATTAATTTCATCATCAGTTTCATAATCTCTTACAAGTTGTGCTACTAATGCACCATATGTTAAAGTGAACAGCTCCCCACTCTGTAGCAAAGAGGTTAAAATATGAGGAATTATTTATTAGACTTACCACAGTAACTTTACGACTATCTAATTGAGCTCTGCTGCCATATTGGCGGGACATATTGTCTATTAATTGAAGAATATAACAATTTTATTAAATACGATTAGAAAAAACTAACAATAATAAGCAGTAGGTGTGGCTTAAAAATAATAAGTTACTATCCACCTTCTTTAAAAAAATATGGCGGGCTCAATTTCTTCTAGTTCTAGATTTGTAGGTCCTGCTCATGAGAGTCTTTGGACAACTAAGCCAATTCAAGTTAATGAACGTCTTTACGTGGTACCTAGTCATAAAAACGAATATCTGAAGGATTTCTTGTCCAAATTACCACAAGGATGGAAAAATGTGCGAGAATGCAATGAAAACAGTGATCTTAATCATACGTGTGTACTGGGGATACCATTTGGTCATACGCCTACAAGTGGTGATTTAAAACACGTCATTGTTCTCTTAAAAGATGTTCAAAATGACGTGAAAGTACGAGTATCATTTAAAGGGGAATCTGCTAAAGATTTTCCATGCATAAAACCATCTAATACTAACATGTATATCTATGGAGCAAAAGTTAGTAGAAATATGGATTTGGAGACTCAGAGTGAAGATTGTGTTATCTCACTTGACTGCACTAATGACTGTCGTAATTTGTCTTGTATTCTCATAAATCGTTGGGTTTATAGACAGTTACAGTCAAAAAAACCGTATGCTTCATCTTTGTTTTCAAAAAGAGAAGAGACAAAACAAAGCTCTTCCTCATTTGAAAAACCATCATCATCATATGCGACACCAAAGGCCTCTCCAAAAATGATATCAGGACAAAAACCCTCTGTTGTTTGTCCTAGCTATCAGTATGTTCTAATTAAAGATGTTGTGGTTGGATTAAAGACCAATATAGCAGGAGTAGTCAAATTCTTTAAACCTTGTTATCAATCTAGAGGCACGGATTTTTGTACATCATTTGTGCTAGTTGATCCGAGTCAACCTGAAGATGGTATCAACGTGACCGCTTTCCATAAAACTCTAGATGGATTACCTAATATTCAAAGGGTAGGAGATATAGTTCTCTTACGTCGAGTGAAAGTTAATACTTTCAATGAATCTCCACAAGCTGTTGTTTTTCATTTCTCATCTTTTCATGTTTTTAATGGCTCTCTTGACCAATCTTTACAACCATACAAGAGCTCCTCTAATGCATCACTCACAGAGTTTGACAAAAGTATAGTAACGAAACTTAAACAATGGTCAGCTAAACACACATCAGGGAAATCATTATGTAAGCTAATTAATGTGCAACCTGGTGATCGTTTTGACATGGTATGTCATTTAGTGTCTGTTCTTCCAATTGTAGCAGAGAAATCAATGTGCTTATCTGTTTGTGATGGTACCAAATCATCACTTAAATTTATGGCTCACAATTTTCATGTAAAAGACGGTTCCATAACAGACGAAACATTAGCAAATAAATATGCAAATTATGTTTATGATGTCATTATCATAAATGCATTAGCAGTTCGGGTATCAAATCTTCAACCTGGACAATATATCTATTTACATAATGTGCATGCTTGTTCTTACTACTGTAAGAACACCTATGGAGATGAAATTTCAATTGTTCAGTTATTAGTAAATTGCCCCAAAGGAGAAGGAATCTCATGCTCTGTGCTTCCAGAGACTGACTCTGATGTGTTGTCTCTTAAAAAAACACTACAGACTTTGGTTGCTCCTTCAAATCTTCTGTTAACCAAGATTCCCTTTGCAACTTACGTGACATACACTCGTCATTCTTCTCATCCTTTCACCAAACTCAGTGATATTCTCACCTCAACTGAAATCCCTAATAGATATCGTTGTGATGTCCAACCAGTTGGAATATCTGCTAAATGCATTGAAGAGATTGTAAAACTCTGTTGTTCCAAGTGTCGAGCACCATATGCTTTAGCAAAAACTATAAAAGCAGAATCAACTAATACTTACCTTAAGGCAGGAAGCAAATGCCCTAAATGTGAGAAAAGGTTACCAAGTGAAGCAAATGTACCCTTATTGAAGTACACGTATGTATTTCAACTATATCTTCAAGATGATACTGGTATGATTGCTGTACAAGTTAGTTATGACAATGCTAATCTTTTTCTAGCTAACCTTCCTCCAACGAACTTATACTTGGACAATGTTGCTCGTGATAATGTCAGTGAACGTTTTGTGGTATTATTTGGACGTGACCCCTTTTTGAAATTTACACAGGCAAAGCAACCACCCCGTATAGATTGTTGTATTTATTCTTTTAATTGGAGTTCAACACCTAAAGGAGAAAAAAAGGTGATGTATCATTTGTTTGATACAGTGCTTTTGGAAACAGAAGCTGCGACAATGATGTACCACCCTTCCTTCATCTCATAGTCCACCCATCCATGAAATCATACATGTAGTCCCAGCTGTTCTTTGTTAAACTGTCATTTATGCACCTGTTCATTTATCACTTTACTTAATATATAAATGAACTACTACAACTTAGAATTATTTGACATTACTTGTCATTACTGATTTTATTTCTCAGTTATTTTAAAAGATTTATTATAAAATCATTGACATTAATCGTATTCACTAGCTAATAGGCTAGTGTTTACAACGAGCTCCACCTGCTGTTCATCATGGTTCTCGCTTACTTGGCGTTCCAAATCGTTTACTGGGCTATATCTCAGTTATTTCGTTGGTTAGGACTGGAGTTATCAAGATTATTTACTGTTCAAAAGGAATCTTTACATTTATCGGGACTTTTAGGTTTGTAAAACCTATAGATATTGTTGCAAACTACACAACTTACATATCTTCCTCGTTCTAAGGTATCAGATCATCTACTACAAATCTTGAAGTCAATCCTGAAGGATGGGTAAGTATTTACAACAATAAACTCCTGCTGACTGCCGGTCCTCTCTAGAATTCTCTTCTTCGTGCTTTCAATGCTCCAGTAAGAGTCAAATGTGGAGGAATTGGTCAGAGATCATTAAACCTTTAGCTATTATCAATTTTATTTAATTTACAGATCACATAGAGATTCAATTTGGCTGGCTATTATTAGGCAAGATATCTTTACAAGTTAGAGGATTGTTTTTACTGACACATGTTACTAATGGTGTGTCATCATTACTACTATAAAAATGTATACATAAAATGCTATATTTATTAATAGAAAGATATCATGATCCCAGCTGGGAAATAAAAAAAGCATTAGAATTGAAACGATTTCTTGTTAAGAAATTTGAACATTTAGAAGGAAGAGATGGTTGGTCCTTTCGAGTTAAATTTGTGCATGTGTTATATATACACTATAGGTCCTGTTGTATCTAATGAAAATACTGGGTTTTGTTCTAGATTAATCATTAAAATAATACTATGTCTTCTTAGAAAAGTAGAGGTACTATCTCTTAACCTTTTTTTGTATGTAATATTATATTGTTATAAGATCTATTTTGATGAGGTTCATATCAGAATTGAGGATGATGTAAGTTAATAATGTATGTTATGACTTTTTTAATAGAATAAACAATTTGATTGTATAAAAAATTATTCAAGTACTTATATAGGTATCACTTGTCAATGAAAAAACATCAGCTGGTTTTTCTTTAAGACAGTTTGCTTTACGAGAAGATAATGTTAATATATTACATTATGTTCTTGATTGTTAATAAACATTATATTATGTAGGTATTGAGACAAAGACATTTAAAAAGAAATGGTTCAGCAAAAACTATTAATATTGAAGACATCTCTTTCTATTTAAATCCACATGAAGAACAGATTTTCTCATATTTACCTTTATCAGAGAGTATTGTAAGAAACTGTTCATATATAATTTTATAAATTATAAAATATGTTTGTTAGGAAAAGTTGAAAACTGTTCCTTATGTCAAAACAATTGGGTATTGCTATGGTAACCACAATATAATATATAATTATAAAGATGATTGTCAATATTTAGTTTTAAAACCGTCATCCATTTTATCAAGTGTTCTTCTTGCTAGTGGAAAGCAATATGTTTTACAGGTTATTATTTTAATTTTTTGTCTAATATTTTATCGTCCCTTAAAAATAGCTCCAATTTACCTTAGAATTAAAAGGAATTTGTTTCCAGCTCTCAAAGGAACAGGTATAGACACACCCCTTTCTTATAACAATGATCCTAACCATTTATTTTAACAGATACGAGTGTCTAGCCAAAGTCTAGGATTTCTTAAACATTTACAAAATACTAATATATTTCTTGAGCACAGACCTAAACAACCTATAATAGGACATGCTAAACAATGGTTAATTAATTATTATTTACATTTCTCATTAATACATTTATTCATTGCTTATTGTCCATTTATATACTTGTATATCCATTTATATACTTATATATCCATTTATATGTCCATTTTAGGTGGTTATATGCTCAGAAGTGTATCAGTATGCACCTGAGACGTAGCAAATGGGACTGGTTAGAAGTTAAAGAACAAAGGTATGAGGTATGTTACTATATACAAATATTGTATTTGTAATATAGTGAACTTCGTAAAAAATATGCTACATATTATCAAGAATTTTTGAAAAAAGGAGCACCAAGACGGTTAAAGAAAAGGCTTCAGGTGTGTTTTAACAATAGATGACATCATATCACTTCACATAACATCATTTGACATCATGTATTGTCTTGTTACATTGTTAAGGCTATGAGAAAGGTGTATCACACTAGACAAATGACATTTCTTAAATCATATGGCATTATATGATATTATGCATGATGTGTTATGACCACAATAATATCATGTTAATAAATCAAGAATAAGGAGTTGTTTCTTTGTCAGTAATAACACTGTTATTTTAGTTACTAGAAGATGAGATGAGTTTGTTAAATATTTTGTTGGTGAGAAGAAAGGTTGAAGAAGAAGTAAACAAAAATTTATTAAAAGAAGAAGCCGAGAGACGAAAGAAAAAACATTTATGGGTTTTCTACCGAAGAAAATGGAAAAGTCAGCAAATACTTTAATTGTTTAATTTTTTTATATAATGTAGATAAACCAACTTGGAAGAATGACAAAACTCAAATGGTATAATCATAACATTGTCATATGACATATCACATGATTATTTCATAGGCATTTTATTCGCTATCTGGTCAATTTTCTATTACTGATATTGAACTGTCATTAATTGAGGATACAAATGGAAATGAATTGTATGTTCATAATCACTCAAACTGGTTCAACTGGTTTTTATTTATCATTATAGCAACAAAGAGATTTTTACTTTGCAAGTGTGTAAGAGTCATGTAGAAGTGATGAAACAAAACCAGATGATAAAGTATGATGTCATGTGATCAGTCATGTGACCATCTATCTATTTCAGTATGGAAGTTACACTAGGTGATGTTAAATGTGTAGGTGTGGCTAAAAGGAATGAAGACTTGCAGACTCGCCCTGATTTGCTAATGTGGGTGGAATCAAATGAAGGTATAATAGTATTAATTATGATGTAATTATGATGTAATTATGATTTAATTATTTAGCTCTTCCTGTTTTGTCTGTCGTTTTGACAACTACAGACGGATCTACTAAAATAAAACCAGCTACTCACTATCATCATAATATTAAATGTTTTCTACGTCCGTCAGTTTTTATTTTTGACTGGAAAACTGCTCAGTGTTTGGCAGAATTTGGCTCTTTATTAACTAGCACACATAAAGAGTATATTATATAACATATTTATTTTTTATTATATATTATAATTATTTAGTTTGAAAGATGCTGTAAAAGAAACTGTTAAACAAGTTGGAAGAGAGAGTCGGTTGAAGTTACGTTACTTTATTGCTAACAAGGAACTAGCGTCAGTAACAGCAGATTTACATTTACCACTTATTGTGTTAACAGATACACTTGGGTGAGTGTAAACAATTGCTATGTCTCTACAATTAAATGAGATCATTATTGTAAAAAAATAAAGATTTTGTATATATATTTTTACATTTAGTATATATATGTCATTTTTTAGGAATGAATGTCAACATGTTGCTATAAAATTGGGTCATTTATCTGTGACTACTACAGAAGATCAATCTGAACAAAAGAACAAAACTTGTCAAATTTATAATAGTGTTCTTAAAGGAATAAAAATTTTATTTCAAGAAACTGGTATATAACAAAATTAAGTGTTTTTATTTTGTTATATAATAGATCCTGCTCCTCGTTGGTATGAATGGATGTCTTACTTAGAAAATACTGAAGCTGCTATGAAAGATGAAACCATTATTGGACGAGTTGGTACTCTTAGTACTGTTTTAATGTACAATACGTACTACAGTCCTTCAATACCATCAAAGTAAGTGATATTCCATGCATGTGATAATCATGTGATCTCATATGTTATAGCTTATGTATGGACATTCATACACCTGAGTTGTATACTTCCATCTCAGATGGACAGCTAGATAATCTTCTTCAATTCTGTTACGGCCAGTTATCATCATTTTATCTTGCCATAGCAACGGTCCATAACATGCCATTACGAACCCCAGGATCAGAAGAAGTTAGTACATATATGACAATAATGATAAAATGTGATAATTATTATTATAGGTTGATAGTGATACATTAAAGGAGAGGTCCCAGTTGTCAGGTTCTACTCTTCAACCTTTAGTATCTACTGTATACCATGATTTAAGACGATTTACAATATCACATCATCCTCCATTATTAGCACGTTCAGTGACTGAACTCGGACTAGAAGGACCCAATATAGGGTACAATATTATTTTTTATTATAAAAACTATACTAATTTTTGTATAGCACTGAATCAGATGATCATATCATTTTCTTTTGTAAAGTTCTCATTGATAAAGTAATATTTATAAAATATATGATTGTGTTAATTTATTTCTCATATTTTAGGTTGTTGTTAATTTGAAAAGACGTAAAAAAGATTGGATAAAACTGTTTGTTTCTATAGAGATACAAGAAATAGATGTGGTCGATGAGTGGCGAGAACAAGCCTCACGACTCATAGTACAACTTTCACAAGTTGTTATAAAATGCCACACTTACACTGGTTGGTCAAAGTGTTCATTACTTTATTATTTTTAAATTATTAGGTCGAGATGGAAAACCTATTCAAGTGTTAGTCACTAATAAAGACTTTCTACAGCTCAAAAATACCTATGTGAGTCATGTGACTTTTCACATGTTGATCACATGACCAATAATATATACAGGCAAATCCGAAGATGCCTTTATTCTCGTCAGCGTATGAGTCCATTGAAGAGGAACATGTTGTTCACATTAACCCTTTTACTCTCTGTCTTCATAGAGAAGTATTTTGTGACATTTTATCATTTTTTATAAACCTCAACTTACCTCCTTTCAAGTAAGATATTTGGGTTGCCATTGTAATAAGTTTAGTTTATACTTAAATTAATAGATCTCTTATGGGTGTGGCCACATCTAATCCAGCCAAAAACAAACGCATATCATTACCTTCAAAATTTCTGCCTGGTAAATTAATGATGTCATTATGAGATCAGTTCTAATATTGCCAATTTAGTGTCGTCTCTACCGCTACCTGTTGAGGGTGCAATTCATATGATACATCATTTGAAAATTCATGAATTTACAGTTGCTATAGCGACTGAATTAGCTAACACGGTTGCTATGGTAACAATAACAGGTACAATTATATATGTGTGTTTGTTAATTTAATATTAATTTAATATTAATAGACCTTAGTACCTTATATGTCGACAAATATGATGTGGGGGAATTCCAGGGACAGTAAGTCATGTGATGTCTTTGTTAAGTGGTTATTTTTGTATACAGTATTAATCGGATTTCTTTAATCGATAAACTTATCACAAATTCTCCTTATAATCTTGTACGTTATATAATACATGATATTATTACATATATATACTTACTAGATATTGTCAAATCTACCAGACAAACAGCTAATTAATACAGAGGTTTAGTTATTAACAGATAAAGTTTGTTTTTTATTATTATTTTCTCAGTTGTCTTGGAAATGTGATGATTCATATCGTAAACATTTCACAGGAAATATTAATATTGGATCACTTCGAGCAGTGTATCTTCATAAAATGACTACAACAATACATGTATGTGTTCAATGATAATATAAATGTTGTCATGACAACTCTTGTAGTTTTTTGTTTCAGAATTAATACATTATTGGCATGAAATGTTTGAACGGGTTAACATGAAACTGACAGCTGCTGTCAGAACAATGAAAAGGTCTAAACGATTTCCACGTCAACCTCTGAAACCCAAACCAAAAGTAACCAAGAAGACTACTTTGTACATTAAAGCATATTATCCTTTTTAGCTTGCAACGTCTTTAATTGTCTATGACATTGATATATATTTTGATCAGCCATCTTTACTACTTCCTAAAGATAGTTATAATCCTGACACTCTTAGACTGTCAATGAACAAATTTAATGTTAAATGTAAAAGTAGACCATATTATAAAAAACATTCATCATCAGATGGTAAGACATACTGTATTAAGAAACACTTTTAAGTCAGTCTTGCTTTATTAGTTGAGGAAACAGATGGTTTGAGTTCTGGACTTTCTATGAAGAGAGATACTCAACCTCGAAATGAAGTGACATGTAATGCATTAGCAGAAATGATCACAATCAATTGGTACTATATAATGTATATATCATTCACTTGTTTTAAATAAATATTCAGGATGGTTGGAGGACAAGAGAAGACGATTCTAAAAATTATAAAATTATCTATGTCTCATTCTCAAATAAAACCTCCATTTACATCGTCTCTGATGGCAACATCACCAACACCATATAGAGTGACTATTCCAGATCTTGAAGTACTTTATTATGTAATAATGACATAATAATTATATGATATTTTTAGATCACATTGACTGCAGAAAGTGTAGCAACAGTTCCTGTTATTATAAGTAGTAATTTTACTGAACCAGAGCCACTTGGATTACCCTATAAATCACGTACTACATCACAGGAACAAATACAATTTGACCACACCTCCTATTTAAAATCAGAGAGTCCACGTTATCGTAAAGCTTCTACAGATACCAAATCCGATGAATCTGAAGATGATTTGCCTCCAATAATTGAACTAGTTACCGATTGCTGGACGTGGGTATTGTATCATGAAGAGGTTCAACAAAGCACGATTATGACAACAATTGTGTTTCACAAAACTAATATTGGATTTGGTACAAATGCTGCTAACAATAAAGGAGTGTGGTTTAAAGGTTGTATCCAAGACATCATTGGGGTTGAAGGTGCATACTGTGATTCATATCACTCTATTCGAAGGTATTTATAATTCTTTTCTCTATATCTTTAATTTTCTCTTAAATTTGTTAGAATACTTTGTCGATCTATGTTATCTGATAAACACCACCTTTCATTACAAAATAGACAGCGTCCACTAATTGACTTAATGATTTCAAGACAAAATGATGGTGAAATAAGAGGTTTGGTTTCTAAATAATAGACACAGTGTCAGATGTACTAAATAATAACGTCAATATACAATTAATAGTTGATAAATTATTGTTTTAAATTTTTTTAGTAACCACTATCATGTCTACTGTTTGTCTCTGTCTTTGGCCAAACTTTATTAATACATTAATGAAGTTTATTGAACAGTGTAAAGTAAAGGAGAGTAAGTCTACTAAATGGTGGAAAAGAAAACAAAGCAAACGAAAGAGCACATTAGAATTATTAGGTAGACATACAAGTCATTTAAATGTTGTATTATAATTATTTGTAGCTACTCCAGTAACTATTATTATTAATAAACCTACTTTGGAACCTCCTGGAACTAGAGGTGTTAAAATGAAGAAGAAGGAATCAATTTTTGAGTCTGAGTCTACACCTAAAAATGCTGGAACTAGATTTAATTTGAGAATGATTTTTGATGAATGCATTATTGCAGTATTAGAAAACCCAGTCCCTCAAGAAATTACGACTCCTGGAATGTTCTTTGAGGTTCGTAAAATACCTGGAATGTAATTTAAATTGTATGTACAGTAATTGATTACTGCCATGGAGATACATGTATTTACATGTATATTTTATGTATTTTTTTAGTTTCATTCATATCGTATTGGTTTTTCACATGCTGCTGTTTGTGACTATACAACCACACCCACTCAATGGGGTATTACTCTCTCTCCTTGTCAGCTTAGAGCTAGTTTGTGCTTACATGGAGAAGGTATTATCCCTCTTAATCAAGTATGTCATTAAAATATATGCAATCAATGTTATGTGATAATCTCTATTTAGGTTATTCCACCAAGCTCTATAGAGTTTAATTATGTTTCATCTGATACATTAGAGAGGGTGATACTATTAATACCTCGTATGGTAGTCAATTTTACTAATGAACTTAGACAAGTCATTAATAATTTCTATCAGAATATTGATAAACTGGTAAATTATAAATAGTAAATCAATAATAATATTTTGTTTATAGTCTGGAGAAAAGTATAAGTCAACAACAACAACTGTATCAAATATTGATATATGGACTATTAAAGACATTGATAGAAATGCCATCTTACCTAGTACAGCTGTATTTTTATAACAACCTTTCTAGCTATTTATTTAGTGCATGTTCAAGAAGAAGCCACAGATTTTGATGAAGATGAACTTGAAGAAGAAGAAGAAACAGTTAGGAAACATCAACTTCCTGAAATAATTGACAGGCAACAAGAAGTAATTGTATTGTTTATGTAAAAAGTTTGTATGACTGAGTCTGTTAACTATAGGCAACAATTGAATTGAGTGAATTTCTAGTGAACTTTGATCTTATGTGTGGTGGGGATAGTTCAAGTGTTATGTGTGTACATACTGCTGCTCGTATGGAACTAAAACAATGGGAGAACAATGTAAGATTGACATCATATTATTAACTGTGTCTATTGTTCCCTTGTAGCTGTCAATGGATCTTCGGTTAACATTAGAAGCATTCATTTATAATGAGAATTTGGCATCGTGGGAACCATTGATAGAACCATTAGAGGATATCCGTATTGGGGGATATCGACCTTATCAAGTACATGCAAAGGTAAGCTATTTATAACAATGCTCTTGCACAACATGTCTTTGTAGATGTTTCGGGTCTATGATGCTTTGATGGTAGACCCAAAAGAAGGAGTAGCACCATTTTCTCCTGCAACTCATTCTCCTACTGGTAGTATCAACCTTGAACAAGGTTTGTAATCATTTGTATAATCTTGTGATTATCACATGACTTATAGAAAATAAGGATAAGGTTCCACGTGATATGAATAATTCTAGTTTAATGGAAACCATTTCTCAGTTATCTATTATTAGTATGACAAGTGAAGGACACTCAATGGCCAAATCAAAAGAAGACAAAAAACCAGCATATATAGTTATATGTACTTCGGATGATCATCTTGAGTTATCTATTACTCCATCTGCCATTCATACTATTAAAGATTATATTGAGGTAATATACACATCTTGAAATAAGTATAGTTTGTTATAACAACAAATTTAGGCTCAGAACAATGACCATTTTGTTGCCATGAGTAACATACGAAGTGCCATTCATGATTCACGACCACCGGTACGAGTTGATAATAAGGTAATGAGTGATAACGTTGTCTAGTTATCTTATGTTCCTTGTACAGACTGGTATGAATATGTTTGTATATCCTGGTCCAACATTCCAGGTGCATATTATTATTATACATGTACCATAAACATGAATTTTTTTACTAAATGATAGGATGGAGCAACTCAAAGAAAGTATAATACTTCTGTTCTTCTCCCTACACACACTATGAGACACTTTCCAAGTATTGTGGAAACTAATGAGACAGTTGACTACATGAAGAGAAGGTAAGAAATCTATTTTTAATGCTGCTTCAATCTATGTTGAAATATTAGAAGGAAACTAGGGACGATAATGGAAGATAGTGATGTTGTGGTTGCTAAAGCAGATGATTCATCAATTGGAGGTGTACCTTTATATTTTCAACGACGCACTACCTCTTTGGATTTTGGTATGCCATGACATCATTTCACATCATGTGACATTTATAATTACAGCTGATGATGATGAAGATAGTGACTCTGATATGTCAATAACAAGCCGTTCTGTTAGCCCCTATCCACCTCCTCGTGATACAATTGGACAATTGACAGGGGAAGTACCTGTTATTGAGGGGAGCATGGAAGATATAGGAGGAGGGGAAAGTGGAAAGAAGCAAAAGAGCAGCTCTAAAGACAAAGAGGAAACAGATTCTGGAGTTGAGGAAGCAAAGGACGAAGGTAAAGGTACTGGTCGTGTCAGAAGACGATCTGTGTCCCGTATGAGGTCAATGTCATCAAGACACAGTGATCGTGTGACATCTTCACTAAAGCTCAACTATTGGCGACCAAAATCTCTTTTTAAAACTCACAAAATTAGACTACAAGTAACAATATATCAGCCCAATATATTGTGATGTCATTATTATGTCACTATTAGATTGATGACAGTAACAAATCAAAATCAATAAAAGTATCTCATCCAGGAGTATTTGTGGTCCCAATACATCATACTCTTGTTAGTTTAATGGTTCCAGTAGTCATGACAACATGTACATGTTTTTTTTTCAACAGTATGGTTGGATATCTGTAGTCTGTGATGTCACAATAAAACAAGGAGTACGTAAAGTTACTATCCACTCTGGACTTCAGGTTATTGTTAAAATAAAATAAAATTTATTTTGTTGTCTTTATCAGATTAAAAATGAATTGCCTGTTCTTGTCACTGTGTACACAAAGAATCGCCCTCTCAGCCCAGCTGAAAAAATTGGAGAAATTCATAGAGACAAGATCTTTCATGTTCCATTAAATGTTTTGGCAAAGCAACAAGAGCTTACTTTTGGTGTCGGGTAAATCATGTCATATGACATGTCACATGACATGTTACATGATGTTTTTTCCAAGGTCTAGTGGTATTGCTTGTCAAGAATCGCTTAATTGGCGAGACATGAGCAGTGATAAATCTATTATAATGACATGTCCAGAAAACATGTTAGATGGAGAAGAATTTTACATAAGAGTAAGCTACACGTTATAATGCATCTCCTTTAATATCTGATATGTTATAGGCAAATATTAAGCCTCAACCTGCTATTAATTTAACCACTTATTCCCCAAGTCACATGATCACATTGGGAGCTCCTCTTGTACTACAAAATCACCTTCCTATTCCAATTACTGTTACTCTACAGGTACAAGCACATGACGTCTAAACAAGACTTATATATTTTTATAGGCCACACCCACAAAAGCTACACAACCAAGTGAACCATATGAATTAGAACCTGGTGGTGAAGATCAAATTTATCAGTTTCAGCTGAAAGGAGATATTGTTATTAAAATACAGGTACTAATTACATGTCGGACATTTTAATTTTAGTTAATTTGTTTCATTATCTAGTTTTTATATAATGAATTACATTGGCAAGGTCATTGTGAACTACATCTTGGATTACCAGTAATGGCGTCCTGTCCTCTAGAAGGGTTTAATGAATCTGGACGAAGCATATCAATAATGGTTTGACTATCTTTGCTAACGTTTGTTATAACTTCTCTAACAATATAGTATGTCAGTCTTTGTATTGATCAAGAAAATACAGCATTGTTACATATATATGCACCATTTTGGATTGTTAATAAGACTGGCCTAGATTTGGAGTTTGAACATCAGGTATTTGACAACACCATTTTATAAAGCCTTGCTATATCCCTTTAGTCTGGTAAAGGAAAGTCTTATAAATCTGTTAATAAGGCAGTAAATAATGTTCCTACTCTACTTACATATCATAAAGCTGGGAAACCTGATGAACGACAAAAGGTGAAGTTACGAGTCCTTGAAGGAGACTGGTCAAAGTCATTTGTTGTGGGTGCAGTAGGTAAAGCGTACAGTGCCTCATCAAAAAGAGGAGACCATCTTTATGAGGTAATGATGACATCATATACTCACATAATAATGATGTCATTTTGTTTTAGTTTTCAGTAGAGACACAGCTTTTAAAGAGCACACTAACTGAAGTAGTATATATTCTACCCAAATACTCCATCCTCAATCAAACATATGTATGTTAATTAGCCACATCTTTTATGTATGCTAATTAACATTACAATATGTAGGTACCACTTCTTTGTATGTCACTGGGACCAGATGGGGAAGGTCGTACACAGACAGCTGCTAGACTTCTACCAAATGAAGTTTGTGAAAAATATTTATATCTTAACAGTTAATTTTTCCACTTAGTTACGACCATTTTGGCCGGGGACCTTTGATTGTGTTGGAGTTAGTGTGGGTAATGTTGGCCCACGTTCTCAAAAATTTTCTTTAAGTATTGTTAATTCAATGGTGTTTCCAATGGAAGATAAAGTAATAGTTTTTTTTTTATATATGTTCAGTTATTCCATTGCCTTTAACAGAAGTTACCAGTATTAACTGTTAAAATCCAACGTGATCCTCTTAAAGGTACAGCTATTATTGCCCTGCTATCTTATGCTGACACAGGAGCATTATTACAAGTGGAAAATTTATGTCGTGAATTAAGTATTAAATTTGTTCAAGGGTTAGCTTCCACTATATTCTCTTCATAGAATTATCACATTACAGGATGACTAGTGGTTCTGGTCAATTATATGTTCTTTCCCCTAATCAATCTGTCTTATATACCTGGGATAGCCCAGCTGGTAAAAGAGAACTTAGGTGGCAAGTTATTGGAGCTCAAGAGATGACATGGTATCCCCTAATATTAGAGCAGGTACACTCAGAGTGTTATATATTTTATGTCATCTTTGACTTTTGATATCAGACAAAACAGAATGGTTCTTTGTCATTACGAGTTGTAACTGATGATGATAAAGGAAGAAGTGTTGTTGAAGAGAAAATTTGTTACTGGATAACTATGTTTGAAGGATCACAGCTTGTTTTAAGATTTTTTGATCACAAAGAAGACTATGATTATCTTATGGAGGTATATATATCATAAGTTGACAACTGTCCTCATTTGAACTCATTGTAGCTGCAACAACACAAAAAGTCTGCAGATTTACAGATTTTTTGTTCACTTGAAGGAATCGGTTTATCTCTAGTTAATAATGTACCAGAGGAGGTTGCATATTGTACTATAGCAAGGTATGTTATGAATCTTCTGATCCGTAATAATAGTCATTTGACATACTTGTAGTTCCCCAACACTATGGATGATAAGACGGCCCAAGTCAGATGGAGTATGGTCAGTTGTTGATAGGGAGAATAGTGTTCTTTTAGAGACAGCGTGGAGAACAGGTGAAACCTCTTGTATGATTGGAGATGAACAGGTTAGTCCAGTTTGACAATATATGATATCATTTTACATTGGTATAGTATGATTTGGATCACATGGTCATACGTAGCAGTAAAGGAGGACGTTTATCTCGCTCCTTTAATCCTGGCATATGGGTATGGTATTCCCAATGTGAGCAAAGGAGTTCATATAGTGTCAAATTGGGTCATATGCAAGTTGATAATCAATTAGAATTGATTGAGTTACAATCTCGAGTTGTGTTTTCTGCCAAAGATCAAACACATCCTGATGCATTAGAAGGTAGTTTGTATTATTGTAAATAATTTTATATTGTGACATTTTATAGTTGCTGCACCATTTATTGATTTTCTCACGACTGTTAATACTCGTGATAAAAATGCTGTCAGAGAAGTAGAGTAAGTACTAAATCAAAATTCATTGATATAGTTCTTTTTGTATATAGAAAATTCTTCTTTAAAGTAAAACCATCACAACTGACAATTGAACTTGGATTTGTTGCAGGATTGGTACCTTTTTATGATGTCTTATTTACAAGTGATAATGAGGTTTATCATATGATGATCAGGAAACTTCATGTGATCTCTTTATTTTTAGATTGTCCAGTTTAGTAAAGACGAGATAAGTCAAATAAAGAGACCATTACAAGACATAATGAAGACTGATTCAGTATGCCACATTGTGATCATAGACATTAGTGATTGTATATTGTTTTAGCTCATCAAAGTACGACCTGTCAATCATATTGATCTGCTACAAATAGCACAGACTTCTGTTAGTATTACATTTTGTAGTGATATTATAATGACATTATTTTTATTAGGTTTTGGTGGGGTACACAACTGCTGGAGAGTATGATCTTAGTAGTCAATGGGGAAAAGTTGTAAATGCTTTGATCCATTTTGCTCTGATTACAAAAGGACTTTTTGATATAACGTAAGCCATTAATGGTTCTAAAACTCATTTTCTCTTTCAGTTTGAAGTCAGTGACAATTTCTAATGAGACTATGGACTCTGAACAAATTAAACGTATTCTTTGGGGTCATTACAAACATGAGGTAAAGAAATAAATGATGTACATACCTTCTCTGTTTGAATGTAACAACTCACTAGATTCTATGGCAGTTTCAACGATTGGCTCTTGGACTAGATGTTCTTGGCAATCCAGAAAAACTTCTTAATAGTTTTGAAACTGGAGCAAAAGTACTCGTTAACTATTCCCGCCAAGTAAGTTTTAATTAATTACTTTTCTTTGAAACCATTATTCATTAATATTCTTCATAGTATTACTGAATATGCTCAGTGCTCCCAATTCCAATTCTATTTTTTATCCTTTGATGGAACAATTAACAATTAAAATCCTATATCCCCACTCTAACTGGAAACATGTCGCTTCGCTCCATTCTAAGAGATGGCTTGCTTCACTTTATTGAGCTCAATGAAGTGAAGTACTAGCACTGCAAGCCATCTCTTAGAATGGACCAAAGTGACATGTTTCCAGTTAGAGTGGGGATATAGGATTTTAATTGTTAATTGTTCCATCAAAGGATAAAAAACAGAATTGGAAATGGAATATTCTTGGAAAACTTCAAAGTAGAATTAAAAATTACAAAGTAGAATTGGATGTCTGCCTTCAGCTTCCGCAAAAAAAGAACTGAGTATGATCAGTTCTTTATTAGTACTGAGTGTGCTCAAAGCAAGTTTTGTTCTGAGCATGCTCAATTATATAAAAAATTAATCAAAAATGGAGGTTAATTAAAAATAGTATTTTTTAGTATTTATGATTTTTTTGGATATAAAAGGTTCTACAATAGAAACAAGTAAATAAAAATGAACAAGACATTGTCTGTACATATGTTATGCATTTTTGGTGTCTTAGGGAATAGCTGATGGAGAAGTGGGTTCAGGTATTGCTCGTGGAGTTAAGGGGTTTCTAGGCCATTCTATAGGTAAATAAGAAACAGAAAACACTGAATTTAACAATTATCATAGAGGGAAGTTCTGAGTCAGTTGTGAGATCAGCTGGAACATTTAGCAGTGTATTACTATCGGCTACTGATATTGATTATCAGCGAGTAAGTCATGTGATATTTGATGACCAATAGTTATATGATATTTGATTTTGTTTAGAAACATCGCCATATGAGACAAAGAGATTTAGAAAGTGACTTCAGTACTAACTTTAAATTAGGAAGTACCTTCTTCATCAAAGTATAAATTTAATAGCTAGTTAAAATGTGATTTATTATTAGGGAGTGTTATATGGAGCAACTGATATCGTTGTTAAACCAATAACAGGTGCAGCAACTGAAGGTTTTGAAGGTTTTCTAAAGGGTCTTGGAAGAGGGGCAGTATCTGTCCTTGTAAAACCTACATTAGGAGTGGTAGATCTTGCTAAATACACAATGGAAGGAATTAGAAGGTACTTGTTAAAACACTTACTCTATTACTAATATTATTATGTAACAGTACTGTTGATGATGACTTTGGTCTACAGACTACTCGACTACCTCGATTTATACATAAAGATAGGGTACATGCACTAATGAAGTAAAGCTAATTATAATGTTGGTTTGGCAGGTGTTCGCTCCATATAACAGTCGTGAAGGTGAGGGTCTCTATATATTGCGCCATTTAGCAGAGCCTATTGTCAATGAAAACTACGTGTTCCATGAATGGTTACCTACAACTAAACCCTCGGAAGATCCTCTACTTATTGTCGTTACATCAAAGTATTATAATGAAGATTATCTTTTTATGTATTGATATTTAAATGGTAGGAATTTGATGCAACTTAAGAAGACCCGTAGACATTATCGTAAAGAATGGTGTACTGGCTTAGATACTATAATACGAACTGAGGCTATGCATTTTGTCATTGAAGGACAAAAAGAAGAAGACCCTGGTCTCCTTTTAATTTATAAGGTACACTTGACCATGATGTCATAATTATGTCATTTTTATTATAGGAAGAAGGGTTGTTTCGTAAAAAAGAAATCTCCCTTTTATTGAAATTGGAAGATACACTTGGAGCACAAGTTAGGAGTTAGATTAAAAGTGTTGTTAAAATATTTGTAAATAGGTACTTGAAGAAAAGATTAGTGCTGCACGAAAGTCACTTGCCAAGCAACATGGAGGATATATTTAATATAAGTATTGTAATCAGTTTCATATAATGCAATAAACTCTGCAGTGATTGTATATGTCATAATTTGGAAAACCTCCATTTTGTATATAGTGTATTATACTGACTATCCATAGAACTTTCCTCCTTAGAAATAAAGTAATTATAAAGATTAATAAATTTTTTTTGTTAAATACGTTATAAGCTAATAATTAACAAAAATGAAAGATCAAAAGTATAGCGTCCTTTGCGGAACGACGCTATAATAGCGTCAAGCAAAGCGGTACCATGGCATGTCAACGCTAAAGTTAGACAGCGAGTGACTGTTGAAAGGTCAAGTACTTATTACCTGCTTAATGTCTTCTACGTCTTGTTGCAGTGAAGGTTCAAGTCGGGCAATCAGTCACAGAATAACAACACATTGTGTGTATGCAAAAGTGGCTGCTGCAGAATGTCCTAATCTTGATCTACAACTTGGCTACATTTTGGGGAAAACGTTAGGTAGTGGAACATATGCAAAAGTCAAAGCAGCTTGGTCTAAACGTCATCAGAACTTAGTCAGTAGTTGTATTTATAATATCCTTTGATATAATATATTACTTTGTTTAACAGATGGCTGTGAAGATCTTGAATAAAACTGCAGCATCAAAGGATTACTTGAATAAGTTCCTTCCTCGCGAGATTGAGGTTCTTCAAAGACTCAATCATTCAAATATCATCAGAGTCTATGAAATCATTGAAACTGATCGACTGGTGTACTTCATGATGGAGCTAGGTCAAAACGGTGATCTTCTGGACTATATTAATGCAAGGAGATCAATACCAGAAGCTGAAGCTAAATACCTGTTTCGGCAGCTTGTATTGGGTATTCAATATCTTCATCGTCACAATGTGGTACATCGTGATCTCAAATGTGAGAATATAATGCTAAGCAAAGATATGGACGTTAAAATAGGAGGTGAGCGAGAAAAACTTTCAAAGCAATGACTATTTTTTTGCTTTTTAGATTTTGGGTTTTCACTCAATCTTTCTAATGCTCCTGCAAGGACTCCTTGTGGTTCATACTCATATGCTGCACCTGAACTCTTTGCTTCAAATGGAGAGATTTATGATGCTAAAAAATCTGATACATGGAGCATGTGAGTTCTTATTGATAAAACTATGTTACTATGTGTGTATAGGGGTGTGATTCTGTATGCTATGGTGTGTGGTAGATTACCATTTGGTGATGATTCTCAAGTCAAACAACAACAGAAACAAGGAGTTGTCTTCCCTCCATCAAGACCTCTATCTTCAGATGCAAGGGAACTGATAAAATGTGCATTAAATATAAAGGTCAAAGAACGGTTTGACACTTACGATATGATACTACATGACTGGACTGCTTCCCTGCCCATCCGAATTCCTTCACCTGTATCTGCTAAACCTAAATACACAACAGAAAGTTGTATTCCTACAATACGTGGACAGCCTCCACAGCTTGCAACTTTAAGCTGTACAAGCCCCAGACCTCAACAGCATGTTCCAGTGGCTCCTATTATTCAAGCTCGAGCTCTGTTTCAGACTAGAATAGGATTATCTGGACGTAAAATAGCAGATGCTGTTTGTGATGTCAATGCACCTTCTGGACATGTTGACTCATCTGTGGATTCTCATGTAGAAAGGACATCATTATAATGTACTTATGTAATAGAATACTAATATTGGGATTTTTATAGCTTAAAGGCTCATTATTTTATTTTGATAATCATGTATTTTTAAAGTAAAGCAGTGAAACCTTACTTATCATCAGAAACAAAATTTAACTATTGACCAAAATTTTAACTTCAATTTTTTGCTAATTCGATTTGAATCTGTGGAAGTAATGGAGGGTAATGATACGATTGAAAGTGATGACATCTTTTCTCAAACCAGTGGTAAACAGAGGCAGTTAGAATGGCGTAGTGTTCGTGGTAGTCTACCACAAGTCCAACCTAGGCCTAGTTCTCTATTGCTCAAGCAGAACACAATCTTGGGTATCTCTACTCCTGTTGAAAATGATCCAGAGGACTCGGAGTCGAATATAAAAATGAAATTTGAATGTGCAGTATGTTTTGAAACGTACAGTGAGAGTGGATCGCATGTACCAAGAAGTCTTTCATGTGGACATACATTTTGTACAGGTAAGTTACTTAGATTGAGGTCTTTTGCCAAATAATCTAAACATCATGTATACTCAGGGAAATACCCTCCTTTAGTGATGTACATGATACATTAGGATATATTGTTAGTGAGTAAAGCATCTTAGAAATTAATGAAATTATGCAAAACATGTTTTTATAATCTTTATTACAACATTAACAGTGGGTTGTAGTAATACTCTAAGCAAAACTTGCAATTTGATAAGGATCAACTAGACAGATTACATACATGATATGAATCATAAAATAATAGTTGATTAAAATGCAAAAAATAACTTACTCAGGATGTCTCGGTCGTCTGGTGAAGGATGGTACATTGAGTTGCCCAAAATGTCACCACAAAACATCTATCCCTCAAACTCTTCATGGAGTTAATTCACTTGTTAAAAACTATGGGGTATTAGAGATTATGTACAGTCAACCGTCCTTATTTGATAAAGGAGCTAATGTTACTGTTCAAGAAAATCCGTCAAAGTTACATTCCTCTGTTCCTCTTTGTGAAGAACATGGTGATCAGCTTTCAAGTTATTGCCAAAAAGATGATTCTCTTGTATGTAGTTCTTGCTTGCTTTATGGAAAACATAAAGGGCATGATAGTAAATTATTAAAGGAAGCTGCAGCAGATTATCGTCAAATGTTAGTTAAATTAACACCTGAAGTAGCTGAAAAAATATCGTCAATGGTTGAAGCTGTTCAAGAAGTGGAAGGAGTTATGGAGAAAGTCAATTCGTCTTCTGAACAATTAAGTAAAAAAGTAGACAGTCATTTTGGCCAGTTAGTGAAGATTTTAGAAAAGAGATGTAAAGAACTGAAAGTTGATGTCCTTCATCGAAGTCAAACTCGTATAGAGTCATTAATGGAACAAAGAGAGTAAGACATATCAATTAATTATTAATTGTTTCCTTTATATATTATAATATATCATAGATCTATTCAGTCAAGTATTTCAGCGGCTCAACAATGTCATTCTTCTTGTACTCAACTGTTATCAGGAGATAATTATACAGTTATTGAGGGGTTTCAAAGGTCATTGAAAGCTGTTGAGAAGGTTTTTATTAATCCTCCATCTCTTGATCCTGTTGGTCGAGATGATCTGATGATTGAATTCCCTCCAGATACCTCTGAAGAATTAGAGAGTCAGTTTTCAAGTTATGGCAATTTAAAATCAGGTATAAACAGGTTTGTTGTTCTTGGTTAATATATTTCTGTCTTTTATAGGTGTTGGAATGGTTAAGTATTTATGTTGTGAACCATTTCATGATGGAATTAGATTATATTGGCAAGGACATAATTATGTTGATAGTATTGGAATGACATATGCCCTTCAAATGTCACATAATAATGAAGATTTTGTCAATATCTACAGAGGTATAACAGCCTATGTTACCAGGTTGTGTTAAAGTCTATATTAGGTGGTGATACTAAGTTTACTTGGCGTTGGGATGTTCCCAAACAGAACAAGGAAAGGTATTATTTTCGTGTTCGTGTACAAAATTGTGAAGGCGTTGTTGGTCCATGGTGTGATACTGTGTCATGTTATAGAGCACTACCAGGTAATGACATCTAGAACTGTCATGAGTTTATATTTAATTATTTTAGGATGGTTTTGGGACTTTCAACTACGTAACATTAAAATTGAGCTAAACAATTCTCGATTGGAGGCGTGGTCACGTCATTCTTCTAATAAAGATTGGACCTCATTAGCAGGTAAATTAATTAACTAGTTAAAGATTTAATAATATTATTCAATTAATAGGAGACCAACCCCTTACTCATGGACAGTATTATATGGAAATTGAAATTGTAGAATTAGCACGGCATAATTTTCATCGTGAATGGTTCACAAAGATAGCATTGGGTGTGGTCGAGTATTCAGAGGCCACAATCAAATTAATTAATTGGCAAGATTGCAAGAATCCGGTTGGTCGATTTTCATCTGTCAAGTCTTGGGGATTTGAAGTAATTGCTGGTATCAAAATAGCAAGTCCCTCTTTAGTTGAGGAAGATTATGGGGGCGTGTCTACCTTACAAGTTAGTGATCGTATTGGCATGCTGATTGATTCTGGTTTAAATGGTGTGAACATTAGCTTCTTCTTAAATGGACAAGATTTGGGTGTGGCTTTTACTAACGTTTCATCTTGTCTTCTTCCAGTTTTATCTGTTTGTGACAAATTTCATATCAGACTACGTTTTCCTCCAGTACCTTATGTCAAACGTAATCCTCGTTTAACATTGTTTCTAAACTCATCATAAAATTACATAAATATCCTTTAATTGAGTTTTCTTTTTAAAAATTGAATTTTAAATAATTTAAATGTTAAAGTCATTTCATTGTTGTAATTTGCTCTAAAAAGGATATATCTATAAATAGTAACACAAGTATGATGTCATATACCTGACAACCAATCCATTGCAGAGTCCAGTCCTTCACCAGTTAATGCATTTGTAGAACTAATTAAAGAGGAGATGTTGCTATTATTAAAATAATAATTAACTCACAATATATTATATGGTTTGTTAGAGATTTCCATAAGGTCCATTGTCTCTGCAATCTAACGACATGTATTATTCCATATATGCACACGACATGTATTATTCCATATATGTACACGACATGTATTATTCCATATATGTACACGACATGTATTATTCCATATATGTACACGACATGTATTATTCCATATATGTACACGACATGTATTATTCCATATATGTACACGACATGTATTATTCCATATATGTACACGACATGTATTATTCCATATATGTACACGACATGTATTATTCCATATATGTACACGACATGTATTATTCCATATATGTACATGTAAATTACCTGAACATCTGACAAAGCATTTGGGATGTCTTTCTTATTTGCCAAGCAACAAATTGGTATTTTCTTATCTCTTACATCTACGAAAATAATCCATTATTCCAATATAATAGGAACATTTCTTCATTATATTTGATTAGTGGGTTCTTACCTTCATGTTGTAATAATGTGTGCAGTTCATTTTTAGCAACTTCTATTCGTATCTTGTCACTGCTATCAATAACAAAAATGATGGCCTCAGTTTCTCTATAATACTGCTCCCATAAACTACGATATCTTCCTTGACCTGACATATCAAGGACTGTAAATGTTACACTAAAAATAACAATATTTTGTGAATTTATTAGTTATATTTGGTGTACCGTGCTGCTGAAAATTTCTCCACACTATAACCAATTGTGGGAACTATTTCTTCTGATTTGGTCTACAAAGAAGTGGTGTGAATACATTACACATTAGGTAATGATCTTACCTGTGGAGGTTTAAAATGATTTATAATTGTAGTCTTGCCACTGTTATCGAGGCCTACACATAAAACTGTCGCATATTTATTACGGATCCCAAGCCATTGGGCAAGTCGATCAAAGAAACCCATTATTTTTGCAGTTGTTTATCTGAAGGAGGTGTGGTGTGTTACTATAGTAACCATAGAGCATGCGTAGTTCACAGCCGAATCAAAAGCACCAAGTTGGGGTGTGTTCCGTGTCCTCGCCTCCTCCTTTATAGCTCTCTTTTGCCACAGGAACAATCTCTTGTATTGACAGTTTTTTTAATTGTAGAGTGAAGGTATGTGTTGTACGTATCATGCGCATTTATTTAATGATTGTTTTTCATCTTATTTTCTGCAGTATTAGTTGTGAAGACAGCCAAAATGCCTAAAGCGGTAAGTAGTAAAAAATTCTTGTATAATGTTTTAGTCTAAACAAAGTAGTAAAATGAGTAAATTTATATAGACTAATTGTTTATATATCATGAATAGGAATTAAATATTGTTTAGTGTTTATTGTACTTAATTATATGGGGTTGCTTCGTTCTGTTGTCTAGGTTACTGTACGTGTGACCACAATGGATGCTGAGCTAGAATTTGCCATTCAGCAAAGTACCACAGGCAAACAGCTCTTTGATCAGGTATACTCCTACTGTAATAGTAACAGGTGTTAATGTGGTGATCATTGGGAATACATATAGTGACATATAGTGAGCATATCACAGCTACTGTAGAGAATGACAAACATTGAAAGTGTTATGAGTTCCAATGTACATAACTGTCACTGACACTTTTATATATACCTGTTAATAGTTAATAGCTGTTATTGTATACTGAAAGATTACTGAATAGATTACTAGTTGTATTAGTAAGATTACTGAAAGAATACTAGTAAGATTACTATATTTTATTATATTTAGGTTGTTAAAACTATTGGACTACGTGAAGTTTGGTGGTTTGGTCTACAATATGAAGATGATAAAGGTTACGTTACTTGGCTCAAATTAAACAAGAAAGTCCTTGCACAAGATTTGCCTAAAGAGACACCACTTCGGTTCAAATTCCGAGTCAAATTCTATCCTGAAGATGTCCAGGAAGAACTCATTCAAGATGTTACTCAGCGATTGTTTTATCTCCAAGTCAGAGATGCTATTTTAAATGAAGATGTGTACTGTCCACCTGAAACAGCTGTATTATTAGCCTCTTATGCTGTAAGTTTTCCTTTGATAGTAATAGTATTACAACTGATATTACTATAGGTTCAAGCTAAATATGGAGACTTTAATCCTGAAGTGCATAAACCTGGTTTTCTCACTAAAGAGAAATTACTTCCCAGAAGGTATATAAAAATAGATGTTACTAAATATAGTAACAGTCCGATGTTGTTTATCATTTTAATATCAAGACATTCATTAGCCTTAGGAGTCCATTTTTAATGATATTCATGAGTTGTGGTTTATTCTATTGTGTGGTCATTTTTTTTAGAGTTTTGGATCAACACAAATTAACTAAAGAACAATGGGAGGAGCGTATCTCTACTTGGTACAGGGAACACAAGACTATGATGAGGTATGATGTAATTATGATGTCACTGTAATATCATCGTTACACAGGGAGGATGCCATGATGGAATATTTGAAGATTTCACAAGACTTGGAAATGTATGGCGTCAACTATTTTGAAATCAAGAACAAAAAAGGCACAGATCTGTGGTTGGGGGTAGATGCTTTGGGATTGAATGTCTATGAGAAAGAAGATCGTTTGACTCCAAAAATTGGGTTCCCATGGAGTGAGATTCGTAATATCTCTTTTAATGACAAGAAATTTATCATAAAACCTATTGACAAGAGAGCACCTGTATGTTCTTGCCCAATACTAATATATTAATTATTAATTTGTTTTTAGGATTTTGTTTTTAATGCTCCTCGTCTCCGTATCAACAAACGTATTTTAGCTCTTTGTATGGGTAACCACGAGTTGTATCTTCGTCGCCGTAAACCAGATACCATTGAAGTTCAACAAATGAAAGCACAGGCTCGTGAAGACAAACATGCTAAACAAATGGAGAGGTACAATAATATGATATAGTTTGTTATTGATTGATATCCTATGTTGTTAGAGCTAAGCTACAACGTGAACGTCAAGCTCGTGAGGATATAGAACGTGAAAAAAGAGAGTTGGAAGAGAAGCTTCAAAGGATTCAGGAAGAAGATAGAAAGTTTCGTTTAGGTATATTCCACTTATTTTTGCTGTGTCTGTTATTTGTTTTTAGAATTGGAAAGGCAAGAAGAAGAACGCCGTGCTCTTGAACTAAAGTTACAACAAGAACATCGTGAAAAAGAAGAGATGGAACGTAAGAGTAAAGAAGCCATTGCTGCTGCCACTGCCCAAGCAAGCAAGACTCAAGTTGAAGAAGAAAAGGTACATAACTACTAGTAGTAGTTCATATTTTTTATAATAGTTTGTTTACAGGCTAAAGCTGCAAAGGAACTTGAAAAGAAAAATAGAGAATTACAAGATCTTCAGAAAAAGGTTTTACTAGTTTATGTTTTGTTAATAATATTATATAATATTATATAATGTAATATAATATTATATAATCTTATATAATGTAATATAATGTAATATAATATTATATAATCTTATATAATGTAATATAATGTAATATAATCTTATATAATGTAATATAATATTATATAGTCTTATATAATGTAATATAATGTAATATAATGTTATATTTTATAGTTGGAACAAATGAAAATAGAGCAATCACACATGAAATCACCTGCTGAAACTCCAGCAGCTGCACTAGTAACAGAGGAACAATCTCATGAAACTGATGAGGAGGTGGGTGTGGTTAATGTATATAAGCTCCACCCATTTATTATACCATTAGACCACTGGTACTACTGAGCTTTCAATGGAAGGCGCCTCAAATGTTGGCTCTGAGATGTCACGTGTTCATATTGCTGAAAAGAACAAACAAATGGCAGACATGTTGAAGGTAAATATCATTATAATTATATCCTTAAAATAAAGGGGCTTGTCTTTATAGGCCCTTACTACTGAGTTGGCTGGCTCTCGAGATGAGACTAAGACGACTCAATTAGATAAACTTCATCAAGAGAACATTAAGCAAGGACGTGACAAATACAAAACCCTGCGTCAAATTCGTCAGGGTAACACTAAAAACCGTGTTGATCAGTTTGAAAACCTTTAAATGATTACATCATAATGATGTAATACATTGCTAGTTATTACACAGGATTGTACCCTTCTAATTATAGTTTGTTATTAAGAGACATCCTCCTCCATTGATCACGCATGTCTTACATAATAAGTGGATTTTTGCACTTATTTGTAGTAGCTATTTTTCTAAACTTGTCTTTCATTTTTGTAATTTTGATGTTTAAATTTATTTAACTAAATAAGCGCTGGTTTCTAGTTCTTTCAATGCTGATTGTCCACGTGCGAGTAAAATCTTGATCATCTCCTGTAATTAACTGATAATTAAGATGGAGTTATGTCATAATTGTGTACCTCATCTCTAGTCTCTTTATGTTTAATGAATTCATGTCTTATCCACTGCAACATCTCAAGTCGATGGTCTCTGTCTTCAATATGACGTAATGTACGCATCATATCACGATACAATTGGATAGCTTGTCTCCTGTATATAAACTATGATGTCATAATTACGTGTGAATAAAAGTAGAATAGAATGATTACCTCTTTTAGTGTCAAAATAGGTTTTCCATTCATATCCTAATTAACTGAAATACGGTAAATAAGCAATTTCATTTAGCAAGGTTGCTATGGTTACTTGGCGGTATAACAACGAGATAGAAAGATGGCTACTGCTGTTGTTTCTCCTGTCAAGACTTCTCCAAGTAAAAAGAAGGAAACATTAATTGCTGATGCTTTCTCTACTAAAGCTTACACAAAGAACGCGAAGGTAAGTTTATAGTGGTTTTGACGGTTGTTCACATTCTCTGTTAACACTATAGGTACCCCCACCACCAAGAGCTGGAACCTTTGTTGAGAGACAAGCCAAACCAACAGATTTCCGAAAGTTTTACGATCGAGGAGACTTTCCTATAGCCCTAGAACACGACACTAAAGGAAACAAGATAGCTTGGAAGGTGAGTGTCATATAGTAAATGTACCTAGTTAAAATAAATGTATATCCAGGTAGAAATAGAGAAACTAGATTACCATCATTACCTGCCATTATTTTTTGATGGTTTGTGTGAAACCACTCATCCATATGAGTTCTTTGCGCGTCAAGGAGTCCATGATATGTTGGAACATGGTGGCAAGAAGATACTGCCAGTAATCCCTCAGTTAATAATACCAATTAAAAGTCAGTTCTATTTAACTTACATTAGATTTACTGTGATATTACTTAGATGCACTTAACACACGAAATTGTAAAGTAATATGTACCACACTGAAAGTCCTGCAACATTTAGTGGTGTCTGCAGACATGGTAGGTGAAGCTTTGGTTCCTTATTACCGTCAAATTCTACCTATTTTAAACATTTTTAAAAGCAAAAATTGTGAGTATTTAAACAGTGTTAGAAGTACTATCTAATATATTATTGATCTCTAGTGAATTCTGGTGATGGTATTGATTATAGTCAACAAAAACGTGAAAATATTGGAGACTTAATTCAGGAGACATTAGAAGCATTTGAACGTCATGGTGGTGAAGATGCATTTATTAATATAAAGTATATGGTACCAACATATGAGTCTTGCTTGTTAAACTAACTTTATTATACTTATAAATTTATTAGAAAAGTCAATATTCACTTGAATTAATGTAAAATGGCGTTAATCTACAGTCACTCTCTCTTACTGATAGACGAGTTAATACTCTTAATCCTTGTTCTACTGATAGTGGTCTCTGTCCTGTACGAGCTAACTGAATAGAGCTAGCGCTAGATTTTATATAAGATGTAAGCGATTGTCCAGTTTGTTTAGATGTAAGGACTGCTGTCTTTCGTTTTGATGTATCTATGAAAGATTTAGTTGCTTGTTTAAATGGTGTCTCTTGCTGTCTAACTTTATGTTTTGTGATTGATGTTTTATACTCAGTATTCAGAGTTGATAGCAACTTGTGATATGGTGTTTCAAATAATTCATCTAAATTGATATCGTCGTTACCTTCAATACAAAGTAATGGTAACTGTCCTATAGGAGTCGATTGTGCCACAATGTCCAGGAAATTATAGATTTTTAGTTTCTGAGGTGTATCAAATTGTTTGGACATAACTTTGAGCAGATGTTCTAATTTTAATGGAGGTAGGACTTTATTTATTATCTTTAATGTATAAAGGATGACATCTATATTAGCAGGCATTCCAAATTGATCATAAGTTTGTGATTCAAAGGCTCTACGTGATTTTCCCAAATCACTATAAGTCAATGAGTGTTGATGTAGATGATGGAGTGCTCTCTTTATCACGATAACATTATAATCTGCTGTATATCGATTAAAAATATGGTCTAATTCCTTGTGTAACAATTTGCTATCCAACCAACAATGGATTTCAGCTTCAGTATATCTATCTTTGTCAGTGATGTTTATTCCATGGTCCTTTAATCCTCTCTGAAATAACTTACTATCATAGCCCAGTACACTGGATAATAGTTGTAGTTCTCTTAGTGTGTAGTAGCCTCTTGTTGAAGGATATGAAGGTTCTAAAAACAAAGTCATTTTATCTGCAGAGCTCAACAGCCCCACCCTAAAAATAGTGGCTAATTATTAGGCGTGGCAATTCTTTAATTCATACGCATGCGCACAAAATTTTCTTTCTCGTGAGTAGTTAGTGCTAAATTTTGCTTTCAAAAATACTTCTTTTTTAAAAAATTGAAATTCCTGAAGATCGATTTTTAATGGATCAATCGGCAAGTTCTTCTAAAGGAAGTAAGATGATTACTAACATGTAAAATTTTAATTTATATTTAAAAAAAAAAGAATTCACGACATTTTCTGATGAACAACGAGCGATATTAATGAAATATTTTATTGATTATGGCATGACATCAACTCATAGACGTAATACTGATGTTATAGCTCGTTGTGCAACTGAAGTTGGTACAACAGTCGCTAAAGTGAAGGTAATGCCCCTATTATTAAGATAACATCATTAACAATGCTGATAAACTTTATAGAATTGGATTGGATCAGAAGTTGTGAAGCGAAAGAGAAAAGCTGGAATATTACCATTACCTAAATTTGAATTTTCATCAGTATGTGAATTATTCAATGGTTGGTAGTAATATCTATTGTGATTAGGGTAATCCAGAGTTAAAAGCATCTGTAACACCACCAGTTAAAAAGATACGTCGAGTTAGTGGATATAATGTTTTCTTCTCTGATTATGTTCAAAATCATCCTGAGCTAGGACCAGGTTTGAATTTTATGTGATGTCATTATGATGTCATGTGATGTTAAATGTTAATGTTAGATTTTAAAGAACGTAATGCAATAGTTGCTCAGCAGTGGGCGGAGTTAAATGATGAAGAACGTAAAGAATGGGGTGCTCGAGCTGAGCTAGTATGTAGTACATCAATTCAAGTTAGTTCTAATTTTAGTAACACATTTAATTAGTGATGATTATTAGGAGTATAACCAACAGCAAGTTTCATTACAAGAGTCCTCCTTATTAACACTAGCTTCAACTCCTACATCTGTTACAGCTGATGAAAATTTAGTTGAAAAAACATTGTTAGGAATTCAAGAAAAGGTAGTTAATATAAAAAAATCCATGCAGTGATTCTTTTATTATAACATTAACTTATTGTTTAGTTTGAATTGCTTGAACAATTAGGATTTGAAGGATTTGCTATTCTTGTCAATACTGGTGCTCTACAGACTCATTTGTTAGCAACAAGTAAAGGAAAGGCTTATCATAAGCAAAGACAGCATATTGGAAAACCATTAGAAAATCCTTTCATTGGTTATGTCTTTTCTGAGAACAATGGTAATGTTTTAATAAGTTCATATTTCAAGTAATTCTTTAGATATGATCCCACCTGTAGTACCTACTCCATCACCTTCAGCAGCAAGTGCTAATGTTAGCTTACAGAACTCACCTGTTAAAGGATTACGTTCTAGTAATCTTAGTACAGAAACAATGCAAAGAAGTGTTATAAATGCATTTGCATTAAAATACAGTAAGGTCTTCAGTAATGCTTCATAATGACATCTTTAATATATAGAGGTTGCTACTGGACGATCTGAAATACCTTATGATAACTTGGAGACTTTAGGAGTTCAAGTTTATGGAATGCCTGCAGGAATACATTTTCATTCTCCTTTACTTTACAATCAACATCAATTACAACAGATACTGGCCAACTTGGAAAAAATTGTTTTCCTTAAATTGTCTTCAACATCACAGACTGTAAGATATTGTAATGTATTGTACACTACTCTATTATTTGTTGCTAGGATACGGGTTTATCAGAGGTTGAGATTGCTCCTGAGAGTGTGGCCTCATTAGTTGATCATGGTCTTCATTTACAGGCAGATACTGAGTCGTGATTAACAACTATTTTATTAATAACTTGTATCATATATTATTATAATGTTTATTAGTTTTCTTCTGTTTGTTGGTTTTCTTGAGGTGAGGGCTCTGTAATAATAATATAATGAGTGTTGTATAGTTTTAATGAAGTGACTTACCTGATGGTTGCTCATCTCCAACTAACTTTTCAATATTATCTTGTTCCACCAGTTTCTCAGTAGGTTTTTCTTGTTTCTCAGCAGGATCTTCATCAGGTTTTTCTTGTTGGTCAGTAGGGTCTTCAGGTTTTTCTGGTTTCTCAGTAGGGTCTTCATCAGGTTTTTCTTGTTTCTCAGTAGGGTCCTTATCAGGTTTTTCTTGTTTCTCAGCAGGATCTTCATCAGGTTTTTCTTGTTGGTCAGTAGGGTCTTCAGGTTTTTCTGGTTTCTCAGTAGGGTCTTCATCAGGTTTTTCTTGTTTCTCAATAGGGTCTTCAGGTTTTTCTGGTTTCTCGGTAGGGTCTTCATCAGGTTTTTCTTGTTTGTTAGTAGGGTCTTCATCAGGTTTTTCTTGTTTCTCAGTAGGGTCTTCAGGTTTTTCTTGTTTCCCAATAGGGTCTTCATCAGGTTTTTCTTGTTTCTCAATAGGGTCTTCATCAGGTTTTTCTGGTTTGTCAGTAGGTTGTTCAGCTGGAGGTGGCGTAACAATACCTAACTTCTTTTTGACAACTTGTCGTATTATTACTATAGAAATTATATTATCATGATCATGATCATAGTTGTGATAATGTACCATCTAGCAACAGTCTTGCTGATAACTTTTTATCCAGTAAGATCTCAGCTTCTTCCATTAACCACGGTATAAATGTAGTTTCAATATCTGTAAAGGATCATATTAAATTCCACACATTATATCAAATACTAGCCTCTTTCTATTGGATCATAAAAGAAACCATTTTGACTCAAACTAGAAAATACAGCAGGTACTAGGTCAGACAAATAACTCTGTGCAAAAGCTCTTGCAGCTACTTTTTCTGCCGTCTCCTTTTCTTTCATTAATGCTTCTCTCTGTTGTTGCATACGTCTCTCCTATAATAAAATGAAGTGATATAATATAACCTTTTGTTTACACACCTTTTCTTCTCTGTAACGTCTTTCTTGTTCTTCTAACCTCTGTGTTTCTACTAACTCAGCATTTCTATTTCCTTCAAATATTCTTTGCTGTTCTCTGAGAGCAGCTAATTCTTCTTCTTCCATAACTTCTAGCAGTGCTTGTTCAATTGTTTTTCCCACTAATACCTCTAATATTGGACGAACTTCTCTGTCAAAATCAAATAACTGTAAGAGAGAGACAATTAGACATTCTTTTTTAATATAATATTTATTACATCGCCTTCTTCAATTTGAGTAGCAACATCTACACCAGTCTTAGCTGGAATGAAGAGAGGTGTTGGAGGACGATCGAGGAAGGCGTCAGTTTGTACTTGTACATCAGCTTCTTCCACTCTGTCAGTGATTTCTTCAAGATAAAGTTCAGTTTGGACATCTATATGTTTACGACCCTCTAATGGTGGAGGAGAACGAATTCTCATTTGAGCTCGAGCTCTTCTATAAGCTCCTGTTCTTCTGCGAGATTCTTGTTGTTTCTGAAGCTCCATCGGATTAGGTTGTGAAGACTGTTAAATTCATTGAAATGTTATATAGTAAACAGTTGTTAACTTACTGCAGGTAAAGTATGGAGAGCATATGTATTCCCACGAACTATACGTTTGTCATACATAATATTTGCAGGTCTGCCGTTTATTAAAAGGATGAAGTGATAGTTAGTTCTATGTATATTTACCTGCTAGTATCTGGCTCACGATATTTTTGTCTACCACCAATCGCACGAGGTTGTGAGGCATAGCTGTATGAACCAGAGCTTTCTGGGTTTCTCACCAACGCACCAGTAGCCATCTTGAATGTTTGGAATCTTATGTTGCTATGGTAACGCTACCTTCATCGTACCACGCATGCGCAGTGCTGATAAGCGATAAGACATGGGTTACGAATTGGAACGTTTTGTAGGAGAAGTGGACGAGGAATTACTATGTTCTATTTGTGGTCACGTGCTACAAGACCCTTTACAAATCAAGGATTGTGAACATTGTTTTTGTACAAATTGTGTTCATGAATGGTTAAGACATCAACAGATATGTCCTGTTGATAGGAGGCCTGTCCTGTCAGGGACTGCTTTAATACCTGCTCCACGTATATTACGTAATCTTCTTTCTCGTTTAAAAATAAAGTGTGAAAACTCTCAATTTGGATGTGCAACAATCGTACGATTAGATGGATTGAGTGCACATATGAATCAATGTCAGTATAATCCAAAACGTCCAGTCTCTTGTGATAAAGGGTGTGGTTGTACAGTTCCATTGGATGAACTTCCACAACATAATTGTGTTAATGTACTACGCAAATTAATTGATACACAATCTGACACTATTAAAATGTTATCAGCTGAAGTTGTAGCCTTGAGACATGAACTTAGTGAGTTGAAAGGAGAAATGACACTTGTAAAAGATGTTGCAAAAAATAAGTCCTGTACTATACCATTGTCATCACAGTACCCTGATGAAGTAGAAAGAGCTGTACAAGTGTCACAATGGTTATTGAGACTTAAACCAGCTCGTATTCGTCATTGGTGTGGTATAATTTCAACACCAGATGCCATCTTACAATCTGTTATACGTCGTTCACTAAGTGACAGTGGTTGTCCTCAATATTTATTGGTTGAATTAATGGCTAATTCTCATGAACGTCGCTGGCCTAGTGGATTAAGTATCTTAGAGACTAGACAATTAAATCGGTCACGCTATGAACAGTATGTGGCCAAACGTATCCCTGGGAAACAAGCTGTTGTTATAATGGCATCAGAAAATGAACATATGGGAGACAATATGATTGTATTTCCCGGAATGGTAGTTATATTTGCGCATGGAGTTGAATAATACTTGATAATAATTATGAAATGAAATTCTTATTCTAATTGTTGTTGTTACTATTTACCGTAATTCCGCTAATTCACTTAATTAGAAAGGCAGTTTGGGAGGCATGGTTCATTTTAAGTTCAGTTACTAGCTGTTTATTCCCAGTAGAAGGAGTGTCAGTATATAGTATCAGAGGACAAGTCCCTACTATAACTTTTTCTTAGTCACTGGAGTACTAACACTACAACTACAGACCTGCTTCACTATTAGTATGGAGGATGACAGCTTCTTTACTAAAAAATTCATAGATATTGTTAAGAAACCTAAAGATGAACGTACTAGTCAAGTAAGTCATATTTATATCTCCCTCTAATATTTTAGAACCCCTATAAATTATATAACATTAATATTCAGTTTCATATTAGTGCCAATGCTCAATGACACTGATTCTGTTTAACAGTTCCTAGTTCATACTTTAGTTCCTATACTCATACCACATTTAGTTTCATTACATTACTACCTTACTACTTAAAAGGATGTCAATGTCCTGTAACTAAGTCTCATACCTATGTTTTCAGTCTGATTCCACTATTTACTGATTGTCTTTATGATATTAACAATTAGAAATGACAAGTGTTCCATTAAGTTATAGTACTACTATTGTTTCTCCAAAAAGGTATATTGTGTATATCCTTTTATAGTACACAATATTAATATTGTCTTTATATAGTATTGATGTGATTATTAATATTGTGTTTTGTAAACAATAACACAGTAGCTGTGAATACCTCACATTATATAGTCTCAGATAAGGAATGTGTAAGATTGTTGTGTTTTGGAAATGACTTCTTTCAGTATTGTTGTTGTTGTAAACAGATGATAAGAATATTAAATGTTTAGGGAATAAGTTAATTGTTATAATTACATGTACTTATATCTGCTGGGAATATGTAGTAGTCATCAATTGTGAATTATATAATTTACACATTGTCTTTCCTGATAAACACATCTTTCTTAGGAAGTTGACTACCTTTGTCACATTTTGAAGAAGTTAAGTGAATTTCAAACATTTGACAATCCAGCTTTGAGGTAAATTCTCTAGTGGATACCTAGTCACAACAATGGATATATAATAGCACTGTTAGAGTGATAGTCTTTAAATGGACATACTATTATTACAGTATTGTTTTATAATTTATGTAGGGGTATCCTTGATCAATTAGTATATGAATATTATTCTGGAGAGACAACATTATATAGGTAAGTATTACTTATAGGTTTTGTAATTGTAGGGGTATCCTCTTCAATTAATGTATTTGTATATGTAATTGTATCTTTGTCAATTAGACCTGGTGATCGAGCTACTTGTTGGTATTATATTTTAAATGGGTCTGTGTTGATCTCTACTAGTTACATATACAGTAGTGGTTGTAGCTTTGGACAATGTGTTGATACTAACTTTAGAACTGATGCATGTGTAGTAACTGATCAATCGGAACTACTAAGAGTAAGCTTAATGAGTAGGTGTGACTTTACATGTGCTATAAAAATAGGTTAATTACACTGAAAAAGAGTTGAGTCGGTTTATACGTCGCACTAAAACAAGTGGATCAGTTTCATTAACAAATAGTATGGAATCTGGTCTGACCCACTCTGTGGCTCATCGTGACCTGGAAAACCCCACCCACCCTGTAACAAGTGATGTAAAAGAGCCAGAAAGTCTGTCAGATGGTGAATTGTTACAAGATGACAGACCACCACACAAGGTATTAGTATACTAGTCACGTGATCATCCTATGATAGTCACATGATTGTGTAGGTGCCAATAGGACATACTTTAAGTGATGAATGGAGTTCACGGGATATTTGGGATATTGAAAAGCTTGATCCTCTTTATCAAGGTTGCCATGGTAATGATGATGAGGATGAAGAGGAAATTGACATAAGTGGTGATGGGCGGAGACTCAGCCAACGGAAAGGAAGCCATAGTTATGATATTGATCAGTAAGACATACCTGCTGAGTAATAGTCATTTAATAACTTTCAGTTTTAGATTTGATGAGTCAGCAATAAAAACATTATCTGGTTCTAATGACAGTCTTTATAAAGCTGTTGAGGAAGACCCTATTCATTTAGATGATGATTATAAGGATGTAACTGAAACTGAAGTCAGATTACGAGATCGGAGAAAAGTAGCTCATCGACGCAGTGCCCCACCCTCCAGTCAGCGTTCATTGAGGGACTCTGTAGGTTCTTTAGATTATTTATCGGAGAGCCATGTTGATGTTGACTCAGAAGATGAAGAATCAGTGCAATCTGAAGTAGGTGTGGTCAACAATGATGTCATAAAATGTCATTTATTATATATAGACATCTAGTTCTCCTGGAATGGACTCAGTATATGAGGTCCTCAATAAACCTCCACTTGAAAGAACTGAAGAAGATATCGGTATGATTAATTGCTTTGTAATAAAATTCTAATATATTTCTTACAGAGAGAGTAATGGATGTACTACAGTATATGCCGGTATGTTGTATTGGTCATGTGATTATCATGTGATTTTTTGTCTCCAGGCATTTTCTAATATGACGTCAAATATAAGACGTGCTTTATTTAAAGTTTTACTTTTGACAATGTTTCCAGATGAAGGCAGCGTTGTAATAGAGAACGGAGAACAAGTAAATGAAATATTAAATACCATTTCTGTTAATATAAATTATATATATTTGTATAATAGGTCAATAAATGGTTTGTTGTACTTCACGGACAATTACGTCTTATAAGAGATGTTGAACAGGATAAAACATTTCATATTGGAGAATGTTTGGGAGTGTCTAAAAGTTTAAAAGTGTTACCTCATCGTGGTCGCCTTATAACAGCCAGTAAAGACTGTCAAGTAATATAGGATAATTATTATATATCATTAATTATATATTTTATTATAATAATAGTTGTGTTATATTAGTTCTGAAGAATATGGTCAAGTGTTAGCACAAGGAGAAGAGAATTTAAAACGTGTTGTAGAAGATGGCGAAATTGTTGCTGTCCTTGAGAAGAGAGCTGTCAATGCAAAAAGAGAGGGTTATTTTGTAGTACAAGTAAGTCATATAACTTTGTACATATGTTATTGTTTTGTTTGTAAAGGCCACACCCACTAAGTTATTGGATTATTTAATGGAAGAAGGTGTGGATGATACATTTCATACTGACTTTTTATTGACATATCGATCTTTTCTTGACTCTATTGATCCTATTGTTGAGAAAATAAAATCAACTTGGATGATGGGTGTGCCTGAACAAAGAGATAGGGTAAGTAGGTGTGTCTAATGGGTGTGGTTTATTATCTACAATAGCTCACGATGATTGTACTGAACTGGGTCAGTGATCATTTCTCAGATTTTGAGAACAACATAGAATTTTTGGATTGGTTTGAAGGAATGTTAATTGAAGATGTAAGCTGATAATAAATTTAATATTGTATCATATCTTATTATATTAGGGCAAAATTGGTGAGAAAAGAATACTTGATGAAGCCAGAATTGCCAATGCCAAGAGTCGTACAATCACTTTGGTATTTATTTATTACTTAGAAGGTTTCCTTGTTATATAACACTGTAGGAACGAGATGGGATCAGTTCTCCTCTTGGTTTCTCTATCATTGGAGGTTGGGAACTTGCTCAACCTATTTTTGTATCTGAGGTGACACCGAAATCTCATCCTGACCAAATGGGTCTCCAAATTGGAGATGAAGTAAGGGCTTTAAATAGAATGATGTAATTGAAACTCCACCCACTTTGTCACTAGATTTTGTCTATTAATGATACAAAATGTGAACAAAAAGAAATACGAGATGTGAGTTATTGTTTACTAATCAATTACTAATTGATTACTATATAATTACTAATTTAATTAATCAGGTAATGAATATTTTACAAAAGAACTACAAGTTAGAAATGACTGTAAGATCAAATATGCCAAGTAAGTTAATGAGTAGGTGTGCCTTTTTAAATGACCACTCCCATTTCTATGCAGAATACAAGCAGTTTCGTTCTGAGCCTATACCAGAGGTAATATCAATGATGTAATAGTGATGTAATGAATAATTTTGATAGCTTGTCCGAGCTCAGACTGTATCTGGTCCCACATCTGGGTTTAATCCATTCATTGTTAGAAGTAATTCTACTTCTGCCTCATCATCTACTCGAATTATTAACAAAGGAGCAACATCACGTGAGCTATAACTATTGTCACATGACAGTCTTGTGATATGTTATCTCTATAGACTCATCTTCAGGTCAAACTAAAAGCAAAAGAAAAGCTCCAGTTAGTTCTTGATTAATTGATATGTGTCAATTAATTATTGTTAATTACAGGGTTTCCTCAAACCAATAGTGAAAACACTAAGTAAATCAAGTATGGAGAAATTTAAATCAAGACTGAGGTTTGTTATTTGTAATATATTATTAATTATTCACAATGATTTAGACATCAAGCATCAAGTGAGCCTGGATCAGAGAGTCCATCTGGTCCGTTAAAAGCTCGCAAAAAACTTGGCGCACGTAAAGCATCTGAAGAGAACTTACTTGACGACAGCAGTTCTAATGGTAAAGTATTGAGACCTACAACATCAGCCGAAGATCTTACGTTAATGCATGTTAATACATTTAATTCTCCTAAGGTATATTAACTAGTTACATATACATTATGATCACTTGTTATAGCAAACACGTCGTGGACATCGGATGAGTCGTAGTCAAGTTATTGACTCTGTTGTCAAATTATATGCTACTGATCACAGTGTCAAATATTTTGATGTGACATTGGTACTTTAATATTTTATATAATCTATGTTTACATAATATATTGTACAGACTACAACAGTAGCTGAATTGATAGACAGAGGAGTCAAAGAGTTTTATCCTGATAGATTTGTAGCATCTCCGTCAGAGTAAGTGTTATCTTGTTACTATAGCAACGGCTATTTGTTGTATAGTGAATTTTGTATTTGTATGGTGACTGTACAAAGTCGTAGTGGACCTATTAAGAATTCTGTATTACCAGGACATCTCACTGATCTTGCAAATTATATTGGTTTGGAGAGCAGGTGAATTATTAGTTAATATTAAATAATTCATTAATATTCTTTAGATATTATCTCAAAGAGAGAGCATATCATGGGACGTTAGTACAAGATGAAGAAGCTGAACGTATCGTTAAAGAAAGCCGTCAATGGGAAACAATATATAATCTTAAAGCCATGCAAGTAGCTGAAGAATTAACTAAACAAGTATGTCTTGTGACCTGTAGAGTGATGTCATGTGATCTTTCATGTGATCTAGGACTCTGAGGTATTTAGTAGTATAGGTCCATCGGAATATATAGCTGATTTATGGAAGAATCCTGACACATCATCAAGACATCACCTAATTACTTTTGAAAATGTAGGTCACCTGATTTAATGAATGAATCACATGATCTGTCACATGACTAGATTCCTAATGATGAAATGTACTGGGTAATAACTACCATTGTTACTGAGACCAATACAACAAATAGAGCCAAAATCATCAGACACTTCATTAAAATAGCCAGTAAGCCACACTCACTATACTGCAATCTGTGTTATTTCTAATTATTAGAGTGCTGCAAAATTTTAAAGAATTACAACACAATGTTTCATATTTTGAGGTATGTCATGTGATTGTCATATAATAGTCATATGATTTTTTTTGTTTCAGTGGTCTTAATCATGGATTAGTACAACGGCTGAGATCTTCATGGGAAAAGGTACCACATCGTTACAGGAAAACAATGGATGTAAGTTCTGTTAAATTAATTACTGGTTATTATTTTAATTATTAACAGGATTTAGTAATTTTTATGAATCCTTTCCACAATATGTCAAAGTATCGTGAACTACAGAGAAATACAAAGGCTCCTTTAATTCCTTTTTTTCCTATAATTAAAAAGGACCTGACATTTCTTTTTGATGGTAATGATACAATAGTTAATGGACTTATTAACTTTGAGAAGTTACGAATGCTCTCTCATCAAATACGTGTTGTAAAAGGGTTCTGTTCTCAACCAATACTGGTACGTATCGACAATATCCATTTGTCCAATTATCCATTTATACTAATTTCTAGCCTACTTCTCCAGATGTTGATCTTAGTCAATTGGGTGTTCTCAACAGAACTATTAACAGTCTGCATGGTTCACTGCGTTGGAAGCAACGTAGTCCTTCTCACATGGTTTCTTTAACAGAGAATGCTCTGAAGAGAGTGTATGTTTATGTGAGTGACACATGATGTTTTTAGTCACATGATATTGCTTCTGGTCGTATAATATCTGTTATTATTCATTTGATATTGTCACCACTTATTAGGTGGTCACATGATAATCATGAGATATATTAGAAATCATGTAATAACTGCTATTAATAGTGTGATGTTTGTAATTAGCCACGTGACCTTACTAGTTGTCACATGATAGTCATATGATGTTTGTCATCAATCATTTGATAATTTGTTATTAGTTATGACTTATCATGTGACTATCACAATTAGTAATAACCATAACATAACTATCACATGACCAGTAATATGATGCTTGTCACTTATCATGTGATAATTTGTTATTTGTCATGTGACCTTTACTTGGTGACTTTGTAGTCATATGATGTTTATTATTTATCATGTGATAATCTGTTAATAGTCATGTAACTTTTACTACTAATTCATCATGTGACTTATAAGTGATCATATGATGGCCATGTGATGCTTTTTAAATATCATGTGATATGTACTACCTACTACATGATCATTGTTTAGAACCGTATGTCTAAAATGGTTAGAAAACATTTGTTACGAAAGTATGTCCTTCAAGATGAGAGTATCTTGGACCAAATTGTCGACAGTCAAGAAAAATGTAAGTTGCTATGGGAATCAGCTAACTTAAATGTTTTTTATAGTATCTAATGTCACTCGCCGAAATCCTCCAAGTCCTCTAAATAAAGGAAAGAAGAATTTACTTGTAGAGGCTAAACATCGTAAGAACATTTATGATTTGTATGTATTAATATATCTTGGAATGTAGGAAGTGCTAACATATCTCCTTCTTCAACTTCTAACTCATTTAGTTCAGGTATACAATATTTTTTGTAATATTAATAATAATAATTTATCAGATACACCCAATCCTGATCTGTCAGTTCCTCCAGTCTTCATCTCACCTGCTACTAATATCTCTGGTAAAAGCTCTTATTATTAATGGGTGTGGCTTATTTTACAAATGGCTAATCTGAATGTTTATTGTTTATTTATTGTTCCCTTATCTCTATAGCTTTGCTATCTCCTTCAGTACCTGATGATAGTCTCTCTCCAACTCGCTCTTCTTCAGTTAATTGTGAGTAATTTTTTTGTGTAGCCATTTGATGTCATCTTGTTCTTGTAGCTTTTACAAGTAACAATAGTGCTCCAGCAAAATAAATAACAGACTGAGTTATTTTCTCATTTATGAGTCTGATTTATCATCAGTAATTATAATTTTGTGATTTTAGTATAACAGACTACATGTATCATGTGTGTTTTATCAGATCTCAGCATTTGTCACTTGTTTGTATTTTTATATAATAACACTTAAACAAACAAACAAATACTTAAACAAATTGTATATATCTTGATAATGACAGGATTGTCCTCTTTTTTAAAAAAGCACTACATCAGATGTGGCTAGTTCATTACATTTAAGTGTTCTTTTTATTGAAAGAATTAGATGATAGTTGTTGCTATGGTAATTGTTACCATGGAAAATTTGGTGATGCAAAATATATTTAATAGACAAAGTAATTATATGACCAAATAAACAATTATATAAAAATAACAAATTCCATTTAATCATTTTGTTTTAACTGAGATAATTCAGACGACAGCTTCTCCTAGAATGGTAAAAATCAACTATTTTAATAAATATTATAATAATTATACATTTTCCTCAAGCAAAGACTGGTAACGTTGATATGTTGTAGATGATATTGTCTGTCTTCTTTCTTCATTCTCTATTTCATTAATCACTTGATTTCTAAGTATTATATTGTTAACACACAATACTACATAACTCTTTAAGTACTTATGATCTTCCATTTGTTGTAATTCTTCAAGTATTTTCATATTTTGTTTCATATACTACAAACTAAAAAGAATGCACTGGAATAATGAAAACTTACAGAGCAATATTCATTATAAAGTCGAACAGATTCTTCATCATGTTCAAGAGGAATAAAAGGTTGATCTTGTGGAGAAAGGTCTTCAATATAACAGCGAGAATTACAATCAGCTTGATGTGGTTCATCAACCACTGTATCATCCTGAAAGCTATCATCATCTGTGAGATCAACTTGAAGACTGTTATTTCATTAAAATCATTTCTATTCAATATAATGTTACCTTTCAGCATAAAAACTTATAACAACTTTATCAGGAGGATGTGATATAACACGTTGATATGCTCTATTACTAGATGGACTAGCAAGATGAAGTTCAGTTTTACTACGTTGATGACGTGCTGCTAAACTCAAGATACAAAATATTTAAATAATAACAAATTTACTTATATCAATTAAAGGAGGTTCCCTCTCAAAATATTGATTTATAATGGAGTTAAGTTTAAGTTCAAGCATAGCAGCAGGAGGTCTTTCCTCTGGATTGTGTGACCAGCATCTGATAAATCACATGATTTAAAGCAAGGAATCACATGATCTAACCTTGTTATCATATCCCATAAAAAACATGGAATACCTACAATAGTGGGCAGTCTCTTACCTGTTTAATAAATAAACAACATTATATTAAAACAATAAACACAATACCTTCTCCTATTAATTTAAACACTTGATATTGATGAGGTTTTTCTTTCTGATTTAGATCTAATGTTGGTTTATGACGAGTAACCATTTCCCAGAGAGTAATACCAAAACTATAAAGTACTTAAAATAATAAATAATGATTATAATAGTACCTGTATATGTCACATTTATATTTGTGTTTCCCTATAATAATAACAATTAATTAAGTGATTATCATTATAATTAATTACCTTCCATTATTTCAGGAGCTAAATAATACGAAGTACCAATAAACGTACTTGCTGACGTTGCATTTTCTAACAGTTTAGCTGTCCCAAAATCACAGACTTTAAGATGTCTCCCTTCATCAAATAATAAAATACTACAAGAATAATATTTGTACAACTATAATTTTAATAATCTTACTTTGGTGGTTTAATATCTCGATGTACAATGTCTAATTTATGACAACATTTCAATGCTTGAGCTAACTGCAGTGACCATGACATCACATGATCAACGTAATAGTCATATTTTGTCTTGCACTCATGAAGTACTATACAAAAAAAAATTATAATAAAAGAAATTTAAATACTTACCATGCTCCAGTGAAAATGGTGCTAACTCCATTACCATAAAGGACTAAAGATTACAATGAATTATATTGATAATATCTTCCACTTAGTTACCTGAGGGCCATGACTGCCCATACCAAATAAATTGACAATGTTACGATGTTTTAAAGACTTTAAAAGACGTAGTACTTCTATCTGATATAAAAAGTAGCTACTACATCTGTCATTAACACAATAATACCTCTCTCTTTGATGAAGGATCATCTCCAATAGCTTTGTGATTAAAATACTTAACAGCTACTCTTAATTCTCTCCATATTGCTTTATAGACTGCACCAAATGCCCCAGAACCTAACTACAATATGATAATTGACTTAACAAATATATCTACTTTAATTTAACGTACTATTTGCCTCTCTAAAAGTTCTTCGTGTTGTATGTTATATACCTCCATAATGAAGACTTATTGATAACAATATTCATAGTCATAATCACGTGATTTCAAAAGTATTTTATGAAGAGAAGTATGTACAAAAATGAATGATGATCAAATAATTAATAATTGGATGTCTCAAAAAAAATGAAAACACGAAAGTAATTTGACATGTTGAATTAGAGTAACCTTGACAATTCATAAAGGACATCACTAAGAGTACTAGTGAGAGAGGGATCTAGTACGTCAGACATACTGAGAGCTAATAGACGATTACAATAAGGAAGAAAAGAAACACGATTAATAGGTACTTTAGCTAAACAATGTAATGTGATAACAGCACGACGTAACATCGCAAGAGATAGAGAACTGAGATCATCCGTATAATGAAGGTAAGTACGTGACTTTGATGTGGTAGTTGTAGGTGGTGATGCATTAACAGATGATTCTATACATTCTAATAACAAAGGAAGTGTCATCTTTTGTTGACCAATCATTCGACTAGCACCCTCACCACCTTGTGCTAAATTTGATAAGAAAACCAGGGCAAACTGTCGAACTGCAGGGTGCTTCTTCTGACTAATAAAATGTAACAATGTAGAATAAACTAAATCTAAGCGAGGTAAAGGAGGTGTGGCTAATATGTAATCAACATTGATTTCAGAAATAGACATTTTAGCAAGAGCTTCTACGACAAGACGTTGTGGAGACAAAGAATAGACCATTGCTGTATCTGGTAAAGGATCTGTAGCTAATGACGAGGGACATACTAACCAATGAAGTAGACCATTTATTAATGGATAACTTATAACCTCTGGATAAACTGAGAGATCTAACTGACCAGCAATATTAGCTAAAATAACAAAGACATTCTCACGTAGTACCTCTAGACATGACCACCACCAATAATCTTCTTGTATAGTAGGAGGTGCAACTTCATCATCTTTATAGTTGGTGTATTGACGGTCTTTACTTTGTAAATGTACATGATGTAAGAGTAACAAATGTCCTAGTATCGTAAGGAGACCAGGATGTTGAGAAAATTCCATATCATTGCCTGGAATAAAAGATAGACTTCGTAAGATGTTAGATATACAAAGAGTACGCTTTTGAAGAGCTTCCAGTTGAGATGGTATGGTCCATAAAGGTAGGGGTTCTTCTTTAATGACTTCGTTCTCTTGATGGGTGTGTTTATATTGTGATTGCTTGGGAGATGTGACAAGAACAGATTCATCATCAACAATTTCATTTGAAGATGGTGGTGATAAGAAGTACTTTTGTATTGGACTACGAGCCATTAACCTACGAGGTGTCTTCATATGTAATAAAATACGTTCAGTTAAAGCATCTCGTTTCAATAATTCTAGTAAAGAAGTTTCATCAATTTGTTGTGTGTTAGAACATTTTTGTCTAGTGAGGGGATGAGCAACAGGCTCTCTTACTGGAATGACATCTATAAGAGGAGTTGATGTAACAACATGACAGACATGATCAGAATAGCCGAGTCTTATATCTTTGTCAGTATGATGATAAATTGATGCTAAAGGGACAGGACGATCAGATCCTGGTAAGACCTCATCATCAGGTGTGTCATATTTTGCTAGCATTTCAAATGGTGCACCAAATATATCCACAAGACAATTAGTAAAGTGGTCAACTAGCGTATTCAATAAACTATGGTGATGTTTCAAATAAAAGAAGCCGACAGTTCTATCATCATGTAATAAAATTGATAAAGTATCCAAGGCCCAGGTACTCTCTGCCGGTAAACCACATTTTAATGACATCATAACTCGCCAAGGCTCAACGTGACCTATGATGTTATCATGATGTCATTTTTAATAAATAAATGATAACTTACCGCAATGATCACAATTAAGACGTCTTCTTTTCACTAACTGTGGCTGTATTGTTTCAACTGGAATGACCGGTAATTCTTGTTTTATAGGAGCCGACTACAAAATGGTTGATAATCTAAATTCAAAATTCTTATACAAGGCTTACCAAAGGGGGTGTGGCTTTGTCAGTTACTTTATCAGCTACTTTCATATCTTGATTAACGACAGGTTTAGAAGGAAGAGGAGGAGGTGGAGTTGATTTATCTGGGGGTAAACCCTGTTCATTGACCATTATTTTAATAGGGTCTAATGCTTGTGATGTGTTATCAATATGTTGAGGAGGAAGAACAGGAGAAGAAGGTAGAGGTGGGTGTGGACTTTGACTAGGAGGTGTAAACATCATTGACTGCAAATGAGGAGGTAATGGAGGAGGTAGGCGTGGTCTGACCTGCATTTGGGGGTGTGGCCATGATGACCACTCACCAGTATTCATACTTGGATGATTAAAAGATTGATAGTCCTCAACTCTTCCCATCATATTAGGTAAATGAGGAGGATAAGAATATGTAGAGCTGTCTTCCATATTAGGATATCCACGTGACATATATTGTCTTCTGGAATAATGTCCATAATCAAAGTATGGGGGATAGTTTCCAGTAGGAGGTGATGCTTGATAAGGTGGCATCATGTCTCGTGATGGATCAGGAGAATTTGCAGGCCACTCTGGAGTACCTCGATGATATGAAGGATAAGAAGGAGACGGTGTAGTTGGGCCAGCACTAGTGGTTGATATTCCTAATACAGATTCAGCCTCTTGAACACTAATATCTGGTAAGGGTTGGTTTGAAAACCCCTCCAAAGATCCTTGTGAATCTTCTGAAAATACTAACAAATTATCTTGATTGGTATTGTTGTTGTCAAGTAATGTCAAGTCTTGACTTAATGACGTTGTTGATTTACGATCATCTTGTAAATTATCAGCTAATATGTCCGATACACTGTCATCATTAGGAACTACATTATCTCCGCCCACACGATGTGATAACTCATAATGCGAGAGACAATCTTGTATGTTAGTACGAGTAAAATGACACTCGTATGGAAGTAAAACTTTGACATAATATTCAGACAATGTCTTTAACAAGACAGAGCTGGTACTACTTGAACTGTTATTAGAAGACTTTGCAACATCTTTCCATAAACGTTTATTAACAACCTATAATAATAATAACATAATTACTATGTTGTCATGACAACAGGTAGGTAACATACATGAGTAAATCCACCTAAACTTTGAACAGCAGTAAATGTCTTGAAGAGATCCAGTGTATTTTTGTTCATAGTAGGAGGTCTTAGAAATGGAATACCTAAATAAATATCATAATGGTTGCTATGGCAACAGAATAGCTGCTCTACCTTCTTGTTCCATGTACTTGAAAAGTGCATCTAAGAAATCTCGTCTTCCTGGTTCATCAGACAAGTTATACTGGCTTGAAAATGACTATTGGAAAAAGGAAGGGCATTAATTAGAACAATACAATATAACCTACTTGATGGTGTCTGTTGACCGGTGAAAAAATTGGACTTCTCACCTAAATAAATTCATTGATAAGTATTTAGGGTTTTACTCATTCATAATAACCTTTTTAGTATGAGGACTACCAGCAGGTGAAGTAGGAGATATTGATTTTATTGTTTTAGAGTTTATAAATGACTCTCCATTTTCTGTTGATTCTTTAATACCCAAAATAGCTTCAACTTCAAATGGACTAGTCTGACTCGGACGTGATGCTATATTGTTATCATTATTAGTTGATGATAATGGTGACATTCCATTATTATTTCCAAGTAAACCACTCCTTCCAGGTGTGATAGGGTCAGGTGTACGTGCGTTGCTAGGTGTGTGAGGAGAGGTGTGGTCACGTGCATCTCCACCCACTGATAAATAAGATGAATTAAACTGATACTTGTTAGAGTCTGGTAAAGTGCAGGGTGGATTAACAAGAGCATCTTTCAAACTCGTCATTGAAGACCCTTTTTGTAAATCAGATGACAAAGCTGCTGGTTGAGGAGAGCCTTGAAAAGCTGAAGGTGGGCGTGGCATTTCCGATGATGTCATCATTTCCTAATAATAGTAACATAAATTTGATAACAATGTATTAATGACATCAATTACTTGTTGTTGTTGTTGTTGAGTAGGCCATGTTCTACTAGGACTATTAACAGGTCCTGTTTCAGTATTCCATACATTATTTTGAGGTTGATAGCTTGGTCGTTCTGGAGTATATCCATCTCCCATATGAGAGGGGATTCCAAGATGGGGTGGATATGTTTGATAGGGTGAATAACTTGAAGGATAGCCATGAGTAGGATAACCACCTCCCATCATAGGATCAGGAGGATATGGTCTGCCATAAATATCAGTCTGAGAAAGAGAGAGGGAGGGCAGTATTAAGTAGAGTTAAGTACTGTCATGACCACAGGTACTACTGATATGACCATATATGGAATATATAATACTAATAAATTTACAGTTGCTATTATTTCTATATAATAATAATAGACAGATCATATAAAGATGGCGGGAATTACAAAAGGAGGGAAACTCCCTTGATGTCTGCTAGCATGTAAGCAAACTAAACAAGCAAAACATTTCAACATTTACTTCATTAAAAAGAATATTATCTATTATTATTATGTGATTATTATCATTAGAAACTTACCTGTCCTGGAAAACCATATTCAGGTTTATTCATTTGTTTAGGCACTGACATCATTCCTTGTGACATCATCATCGTATTCCATGGTCCATACATTGGGTCGTGAGGTGGAATAGGCTTGCCCCCACCATAAGGAAGTGAGGGTCTCTGTCCTCCAACATATGGCATCCCTTCTGGCAATTTAGGAGTATAATATGGAGGGTATGGCAGTCTTGATCTTGCCATATCAGGCAAGCCTCTCATTGCTGGGTTCTCTGCAAATTGCGGATACATCTCTAACAAAAATAAGTAGGATATTAAGAACGTAAAGAGTTAAAGCTTATCTGTCAGTAAAAGAGTAAGCTACGCAAGTACATAAATAGACAACTTACTGGACACTTAATTATAAGCTATTTGGAGAGTTTGCTTTCTTTTATCTCTAGCTATGATGCTTCCAGTAGAACATCTTTCTCACAACTGTCGCCATTTTTCCATTGTGGGTAGATACCGTAAATAAGCAAAATGGATAACCGCCACCACGTGTAATTCTAATTATTCCCGATCTAATTTTATTTTAAGAGATTTTTCGATATTAAAACAAAACATGTCATATTATTGTGTTATCTTCCACCACCAGCTTTACTACTGTGTTTGGGCATCTTTGCTTTACTTGTTTTTCCTGGTTGTTTCATCTGAGAACGTTGCTGTGCCTATAAATAGAAACATTTAAATATAAACAAGACAATAAGACATTTGTTACTCTTTGTGCACGTTGACGCTCCTTTCTCTCAGCCTGTTGGGCTTTGGCAGCTCTCAATACTTGTTCTCGTTGTGCCTTACGAACTTCAGGTTTTTGATTACGTTTCATTAAAATCTCTTGCAATGTAGCTCCTTGAATTGGTCGAGCATGCTTGACAGTACGTCGTGTACGCCTTTTAGCCACTTCCTCTTGAGTTCCCTTTTTGTGTTTTCGACGATAAAGAACAGTCCAACAAGTTTTTCGAGGATTTCGTTTCATAAAATGAGACCTTTCACATTTTCCATTAAGGAAGTTAAAAACCTAGTAACAAAACTAGTTACTACAGCTTTAACAAGTTCAAATACCTTCCCATCAATTCTTATAAACCTTTTGCCATGTCCTGGATGTATTTTATATCCACTAAAGTTACACAGTTCTAACCTACAATTTAGAAATGCATAATATTGATATCAAAGTATCTCATATATATATTATTGGGTCATAAAAATAATAAAATAAAAGGATGGAAAAGGATAGAACTCACTTCATCTTTGTTGCACAATCACACGTGCTCTAAAGCCACGCCCATCACCACACCTTTTGTTTATCAATTATGGCAGAACAAGACAAATCGAAAAGTGACTCTTCTCGTAAAAGTCCAGCGAAAACGAAAGGTTCTCTTTTGCGTCATAAAACAAGGTCACCTGGAGAGTCTATGAAAGAATCTGAACGTTCTTTGTATAAATTACTGGAAGATTTTGAAGATGGCAAATTAAATGCCTTTGGTAATAAATGTTTTTGTATAAGTTGATATAAAATGTTCTATTTTAAAGGTAACTCTGATATGTTACAAAAGCTTAATGAAATACGGCACATGCAAGAGCATTTAACATTGCGCCATTTTGAAATAGATCAAATGAGAATTAGTCAAAATGCGTAAGCAATTATTGATATAATATAGATATTATATGTATTAATAGATCATCAAAAGATTATAAAGATGAAGCATCATTGCATGAACTGACACAAACAGTAAGTCTATTATTATTATATACTAATTTGTATAATATTTTGTTCTTATTAGCTGGAGAAATTGGGAACATCAATGTATCCTTTCTCACATAATAATATCAATATAATTATCTATTGTGTTGTATTCTTAACAAACATATACTAGTCAATCATTACATTCTGGACAATCAACTGTATAATTTAGCATTATATATTAATTTTGTTTTGATACATTAAAATGTATTTGGAGTCTAGCAATATCAGCATCCAATGTTGCTAAATCTTTTCGAAATTCTAATTCACTGTTGGTAGTTATACTAGTCATTTTGTCCCAAGATGGAGTAGGAGTTGATGATTCAGAATTTACTGGTGTTGTGTAATCACTATAATAACAGGATAAATATTTTAATAACTATTATAAACTAACCTAGTTTCTTCAATACAACCAATATTAACTATAGTTTGTAGTTTAAGAACATTTTTATGAGGAAAAATTGACCATGCATGATTGTCAGGATTTGGTTTTATCTCAATCAATAATTGAGCCAAGCATTGACGAATACCTCTAAGAGAAGATCATGTTGTAATAGTAAAACTGACATTTCTCACAATAATGTATCCTGACATTGTAATAATTCTGTTTCTTTTTCTGCCAATGATAACTTTAGTATTTGCATATCATCTTCAGTCTCCTGTTTCTCATGATTATATTGACCTTCTAATTTTTCATACTCTATAAACATTTGTAATAAAGACATCAAAAACTATTGTACAAACTTTCTTTCCAGTTTTCTTCAGAACATTTTAATACATTATTCTCCTTTTGAAGTTGTTCAACACATAATGTCATAGATTTTGTTTCTTCCTTAAGTTCACATAATATATCCTTCATAGAAATGGGATATAACATTTATTATGTACAAAATTAATAAAGACTGACGTGGTTAGATTGAAGGTATTGAATCCTTTCTTCAGCATTTTCTAAACTTAACTGAAGTTGATCTCGTTCTCTCTCTACTTTAGACACTAAAATACTTTCTAATATTAATAAATTGAGATATTTGACTAACATTGTATTTTATACTGATGTAATGATAACTGTGATTGTTTAAGAGAAAGAAGAGCTTCCTTCAAGTCCCTTTCCAAGTGACTTGGTTTACTATTGATAAGATGTTAAGTAATGAATAATTACATGTAGTTACCACCTCTGATCTTGACAAGACCAGTTCCATGGACAATGTGGACAACATTGAATTCCTTCATCTTTAGCTCTTAATGGAGAAATTATTGGAGTACTAGTAGTCACAGGATTAAGAGCTTTCTTCTTCACATTTCTTGTTACTTTCTTCATTGCTTTTCTAGTAGGATACTTGCTAATATCACAACTACTTTGAACTGAATTATTCTCTTTATTACATATCTTCACACTTTGATTGTCACAATGTCCCAGATCACTATGTCTTCCTGCACCTGGAAATAGTCTATTAGTGATCATTTTATCAGAGACTGTCGCAGGACTTGCTAACACTTTTAACAAAGACGCACATCTATCTAGTCCCTTATATGTAGAGCAAATCTAAATTATTATAAAGGAATTAAACTTCTATAACAACTCATAGTCACTGACTAAATCTTGAACATCATCGCTCGAATACCCCGCCATATTAGTCACACCCCTTACTGTAAGCCTTACCCATTTTGCTATGTAAATTGATGAAATTCTTACAATTATTGTGTTAAAAGTGTTTTGTGTTTGAGGAATAGTGTTTATGGTTTTTGGTTTAACTAACGATTAAACCTTTGCATTTTGTACAAAAAGCATTTAGGTAGGTTTAAGATTTAGTTATGTTAATAATTATCAGGTCAATGGTATTTATGTTTATAGAGAACATTTAAAATCTGGTGATGTCATGACAACTTGTATTGATGCTCAATTCTGTGGTAACTACAGTAGATTTATTAATCATTCGTGTAATCCTAATCTCAAGTTGCTACCAGTACGAAGGGACTCAATGCTTCCACATCTTTGTCTTTTCACTATAGCAGATATTAAAGTAGGGCAAGAACTAACATTTAGATATTATGATAACACACAAGATACTTCTCTAAGTCATAAATCTTGTTACTGTGGATCAAGTAATTGTATAGGATACTTACCACATACTACTATAAGCTAATTGTGTTTTATTAGTTAAAAAAATATTATCTTTTATTACATACTATATGTTATATTATACATAGTGTTATTGTATCTAAATTACAACAGTTTAAGAGACATTACATATTATACACTATTGTCATTTGTCAAAGTTAACAGATGGACTAAGAAGGAACAAAAGATAATGAAGAGTGTTTTGATAAGGATTTTTATTTAAGCCCCTAAAAATTAAAATATGATTATAATTAATAGTGTTGTCCTACTCTGGACTGTCTCGATTATTTTAACAGTGTAATGCCGGTAATCATATTCATAGGTGCCGTTAATGAGTTCATAATCATACACAATGCGCCCCACAAGAGCATGAAGACAAAATCGTAAGTACATATAAAAGGAAACCAAAGCAGTCATGAGTGCCAGTGTGTTGTGGGCCAGCGTTCTGCAATGCATCAGACCTCTGAGATGGTTACCAGCATACTCTACGGAGTATCCGAAAGGCCGACTAGGATAGGGCTGGTAGTCTCCCTTTAAACGAGATGAGGCTGGTGTATTTGTGGTTCCCGGTTCCTGAATGCGACATTCCCTAAGAGCTGGAATCCCGTACGGCTGGTTTTAAGTTAGGGCGACGCTCCAGCCAGGATTACCTCGCGAAGACGAGGGTTACCAAGCCAGGTGGCGGTCCCAGCTAGCAATAGCAGGGAATCCTGGAGCCTAAGTGGAAGCCTGAGTGGGTGAGCGAGTAGGAATCGTTTGGGCAACACACAAGGGTTTTTTTTTAAATTTTAAATGTATTCATGATATATAGTTGTCATCTCTCTATTACTATAGCTATATATCAATAAAAAAGTACTAAAGACAGACAGACAGATCTCTGTATTTTATTAGTATTCACTATTCGTAAATGAAGAAAGAGAGCTTCATTCTTTGTAGTATTATCACTGATGTTGAGTGTATTTTGTAACCTTCCTGTTGCTATGATATTAGAGACGATCCAGGGGTGTCGTCATGGCAAACTCTTGGATGGAACAAGAGTCCAAAGCATTGTTTTGATTTTAGTTGTCAATTTGCAATATGAGCTGCCCACACTGTAATTGCATTGAATTTGGCCCCACCTGTGAAATGGTTAATAGGTGCGTCTAAAGAAGTTTTTTGCATAGATACTTCACTTCATCTATCTCTCTGAGGTCCCATCCATCTCTTGATGAATTTGAAAGATCAAGGAACCGAGAAATATCCTTCAAAAACTCTTCATAAGATAATGTCATTTTTGCTGATAGCCACACCCGACATTTGTAAAATAAGCTCCACCCTCAAGATGTAAATAATTATTTCAGATTGTTAGTGATAGGCAGGAGTAATTTTCATAACATTATAATTATTATAACTCTTTATTAACTAATAGTTTTATTATGCATAGACTATACCATTCTTACATTAGGTTCTTCAGCTCTTTGTTTGTGCATGGTTTCTATGGGTGGAGCTGACTTGATTATGGTATTCATTGCTGGGATTATGTAGCAGGAGAACTCCTTGTCAGAGAAGCTGGTGGGAGTTTCTCTCTGCCCAACAGGTAAGGCAAATATCTTTCACTATTTATGAAAATTTATTATAGGAGCTCCCTTTGATTTGATTGGACGTGGTGTGTGTGCTCTGGGTTTATCTACTGGGGGGGGGGGGGGGGGAAGGGGGGGTCGCTTTAAACAAGATTGAGAAGCGGGATAGGAGAAGAAACATTAGAGAATGCAATGAGAATTATGTATTGAAGGGCCTGAATGTTTAACAGATGAAGCACTGGAAGAAATTATCGAAAATTACAAAAAAAGTCAAGAAAAAAAACAGCATTGTAATTAATAATTATTATTTATTCTCTTTAGTTATTTGCAACATGTTATTCAATAAAGCTAAAAGTGCATTGGTAGTCAAATTATCGCCCCCCTCCCCCCCCCCCAAAAAAAAAATCTAGATAGAACGCTGGTGCTAGTCTCTTGTACTAAGGAACTAGCAGATGCCATGATTCCTTTAATACATCATGTGGATTATCCTAGAGATTAATAATGTATTGTCTTTTTAATTCAGTCATTAAATATATTATTATAATATTACTCTTTGCTTTAATAATACATTTATTTTACACACATTAAAACATTTGTGAAAAATTACTCTATTAGTGGTAACAACAGTTGACCACAACTTTTAATTAACTTTAACATTAATGTTTTTAAGTTCATGACAATATTTGATGGAGCTATTTTTTCACATGTTGATTTGTTAAGTATAATAGTATATAATATAACATTATATGAAATGTGGTAGGTGCTCCACATTATAGTTATGTTATGATTTGGGAATCCAGCTGGACTTCTTGACATTGATACAGGAACTGTTCCTATTTGTGATTAACTGGGCTAACTGATTAGCAATGGAAGACATTATAGATTAGGTACATAAGAACTTTCAAGGAAGACCATATGAAAAGAACCAGTTAGATTTGATTATGTTTGCTGTTGATTTTGATGACAAATATTTAGTTTCTAAGGAGCCATGAAGAGGATTTGAGTTTCATATTTTGTAGTTAACTTGTTGCCCATGTATATCAAGAACATAATCTCATTGTTGAGAATAGTACAATTGTAAGAAGTTATTAAAGATCAATAACACAGAGAGATAACACAACAACATTACATATAACACAATCTTGCATGTTCTTCATTATCCAGGAGTTAAAACATAAGTCTGACTATATGCAAAAAGAGACCACTTGAGTCATTTCTGTCATTTTCACTTTTTCATACCATTTTAAAGTATAGATAATGCTGAATTGTTTGATACCTTGGATAAATGCATGCGTTGCTTAAGAAACAAGATATAAACGAAAATACAGTGGCTACTACCAAAAATTAATCTCGAGAATAGTGGAATTTAATTTTCCACCCCCGCATATCGTACACTAATAAATGAGAACACGAATGCTTCTACGTGCTAATCTAGAAAGAACTTTGGATTTATAGACGCTTTAAAATGACTGTCAGGTACTATTCTCTTTGTTTTTTGGTTTAACTCAAATTCTCAAAAATATTGAAATCATCACTTTTTCTGTCCATACTGAGATTTTTTATTTGACAGAAGTAGTCCCTTTTCCCAAATTAGGTCACATATATTCTACTGTATTAACAACTGTGAGTTCAATCCTTCTTCAATTCTTGCTGCAACAATGTCAGTAGTTCAGTATTATAGTTGAAAATTGTATACGTTCTCGTAACTTACAGTATACTGACTTAGTATACTACAGGTCATAGTTATAATATACTGAATACGTGCACTACGTCAGTATACTACAAATCACGTGATTGTGCTGAATTTGGCGCAATAACTTTTAAAAATAGACATTGCTACAGCAAGAATTGAAGAATTGAAGGTCTGTCATTCTACATTGCAATATTGATATGTTTCTAATTCATAAGTGTTCATGGAGTTGAATAAATTGTCAGATTTGTATACTAACTTCTGGATAATAAGGAATATGTAAGACAGTAGTCTAATTAATTGTGTGTTCTGTCACTCTTTATCACAGGCTTATAATGAGTTTATAAAACTCGTTAACCAAATGTGTGTGGCTATAGGAACAACCTGATGTCTAAATATATTTGTAAGAATCCATTCTATTTAATTTTGTTCACATTTTTGTCAATGTATATTCTCAGACTGCAGTAAGACTACTGATAAGGAGGTTAGTCAATTATCATATTTACTGTTTATTTGTCTGTAAGAATAGGCTCATGGTTTATTGCAGTATTTTCTTTCATGTCAATGTCTCCTATCACCATAATATGAGGTACACATATAAATTGTGTATTAATTTGTATATTAATCATAATATGTTTGAGTGCTACTGATAGTAAGAACAACTTTGGGTAAAAACAAGAAAGATTTCTCAAGTAAGCCTTTTGTCAGATCACTATTTTCATATCCTTTCTTTCTTCATAGGATTATATGCTAGTCCTATCTCCTGAATAGTAATGAAAAGTTACCAAATATTAATTAGTTATAAACTGCTTTATATTATATTGTAGACACCAGATCACTTCCAGAGTCTTTGGTATTATGGATGCTGCTAGCATATATAACATTGTAACATAATGTAGTAACATACACAATTATAATCACTGATGATATAATTTTTTATTCTGTAGGCAGTTTACGTTGTGTCTATGTTATGTACTAGTGAAACAATCTGGACAGTTTGTTATTAATGATTACTAAAGGTACATATAGTTTATTCTGTTAGTAAAATCATAACACTGTATAACATAACATTGTAACTTTTTATGTTTGAGTCACACACACACACACACACACACAGGTTAAAGACTTTATAAACTGTAAGTTTCTTATTTGTTAGTAAAACTGTTAAGAGTACTTCAGTAACTTTTATTTTGTGATACTGCCAAATGTACAACTGTCAAATGTACCACTCTCAAATGATATACTGTCAATATATTGTAATGTAATGTTAGCCTATATTACATAATTACTCTTTATTCTTCTTTCTTTATGTAGCATCGTTGGAGTCCTGAATCTAGGTGTGGTGGTAGTAAGTTGGAGGTAACAATAATGTATGTTTTATTTTATAATTTTTATTATATATTATTTCATATTTTTTCTTCTTTTTTCAACTTTTTTTCTACAGATTTTTAGGTTGGGGGTTGCTGTCTCAAGACATTCTTCTATCTCCACACTGAGGGTGTAAGTTTACTAGTATTTTACACAAGGTCATAAAGTGTAGTTGTTGGTAGTATATCATTTGAGAGTGGTACATTTGACAGTCATAGATTTGGTAGTGTGTATTTGTAATTAAAGTACAATACAATTATACCTTCTAGAGTAAGGAAAAAAGGTGAGTATATAATCCAGGAGAAGGCTGAGGAAGTCACAAGCAACAAATTAGTTGTCTTGTTTCCACCCCCAAACACGCCAAGGCTATTCTGGGCAGACCTAGAGCATTAATAAAAATATGAGGTGTGGTCCAAATAAGCCACACCCAATAGTTGATAGGCGTGTCTACTATAATTATGCGTGGTGCTGACCTAGAGATTAATTGAAATACGAGGTGTGGTCAGAATATGCCACACCCAATTGTTGGTAGGTTTGTCAGCTGTAATATTTGTGTGTATAGTCAGGCTTATATTCTAGGCTGACCTAGGAATAATTGAAATATGAGGTGTGGTCAAAGTAAGCCACAATTAAAATAGTCAGTGGGTGTGGCAGATGATGTCTGATTGGTGGGTTATTGTGGTAGAAGTTAGACTTACACTTCTTGGTGTTGCTTTACTAATGGAGCATGGTTAAAGTGTATTTCTAATTGCCATTGTCTTCTTAGGTTACTAAAGTCCATTCACATTCACCTGGCACTTCATTTTTTCGCTGTAACTTCCTTATTACTCATCAGATTTCAAAATTTCAAAGTCAAGTGGTTTTCTGACAAATCATCCAGTTCTTTTCACATCATGTTTTATATGATCAGACTCACAAGAACAAGATTCGTTGTACTTTCCATAAGCAAAGTACAGGAGATGCCATTGACCATGAGGAATGTGATCTCGTGAATTTCTTTAATCAATAAAATGGCTGCCATTTGAAGAGAGAAACCAGTATAGTCAGAAATTCATTCTAACGATAACAATTTAATCATATAGACATAAGTAAAAGTACTATACTACTGTAGTTAATAAATAAAGAAGTAAATAAAGGGTTAAATTTAAAAATTTTTTTCACCAAAAATCTTGGAAATTATAACTTAAATTTTACAAAGCATTTGGATTGACTAAGGGGTTAAAATACGAGTATTTTTGGCGCCAAAAAAGGAAGGAAATAAAGGGTTGAATTTAAAAAATTTTTGGCGCTAAAAATTTTTGATATTATGACTTAAATTTCCCTAAGACTTTGGGGTGACTAAGGG